>BCKH01000012.1:1028-261960 GCA_001600555.1 Albophoma yamanashiensis | reverse complement strand
GGGTATAAGAAGTACGTACCTGGTTCTCAAACCTAGGGTATAAGAAATACGTCCCTGCCCTAGCCTAGTTTCTTAAACCTAGGGTATAAGAAGTACGTTCCTAGTTCTCAAACCTAGGGTATAAGAAACGCGTCCCTACCCTAGCCTAGTTTCTCAAACCTAGGGTATAAGAAATATATCCCTACCCTAGCTTAGTTTCTTAAACCTAGGGGACAATAAGTACATCCCTAGTTCTTAAACCTAGGGTATAAGAAATAGTTCCCTATACTTCTATAGAGAGTAGTAAGAGTAATAGTACTATTATTAATATTATTATTATATATTTATTTAAATTCCTCTCTTTTACAACCCTCTAGCCCTACTTTTAAACTTTTAACCTTCCGCTACTATCCCACGGCCGTCTGCCTAAGAACGTAACAGGTCGTAACATATGGTCGAGACAACCCTATAATAGTTCCCGAGGCATAGGTAATGGATCGCTAATTGCGCTAGCCTGCAATTTAGCGTGTAAGGACTCGTAGCATTCGCTATTAGCGATTCGTGAACAGTGCCAGACATCACGTTCTGCGACCTCAGATCACATTTATTGCTAGGCATGCTCATTCGGTCTTCATGACGCTAATTGCATTCTTACTCCTGGAAAGGAGCTTCCACCCTGATATGTATACAGTAGATGCACCGCTGCAAACGCCTACGAAGGGCTTCAAGAGAACTTGACTTTGGAGGAATCGAGCGTTACGATATAGCGCTTGCCAGCAGCCTCGGTAAGGCCGTAGATCTTCCTGCCCCTCTTGTCGTAGCTGAGGTCCTCTGGGCTGGTAGGCAGCATGCCCGCATTCTTGTGCGCGCTCTCGCCGGGAATCCATCCCCAAAGATCGCCAGCCTCGTCAGCATTGCTGCGAGAGATATAGATCTTCTTGTCAGCCTGAACGGCGCCCTGTATGCGCAGTATGTTGATGCACGATGCCCACACAGCCTTGGCTGACTTGTTGTCGGCACCCGTCCTCAAAGCGCGAGTGCTGGCGTCGAGCTCGTACTGGACCATGCGCTTAGGTTTCGAGTCTTTCTTCTGGTACTCGCCAACCATGACACGGTCAGGAGACGAGGTACGATCAAGGGCTATATAGGAAAAGCGGAACTCGAACTCCGGTGTCCACTTATACCAGCTACACGAAAGTTACGTTAGCATCCTAGTCTCAATTTGGGATTACATGACAAGGGCAAGACCTACGTCTTCTGTGGGATGACGTATTTATAGCCCGCGGCAGAGTACTTCCCGGGGCTGGCCTTGCCAACTTTCTCGCCAGAGCTAACCTCCCAGATATTGCTCATATCGAAGACGCGTATGCCGGTGTATGTGTCCACGACCCACAGCGTGTCGCCGTACCATATGATGCCGCCGGCGTGGACATCGACGCCCGTGAAGTCGTCGTCGGCGTAAGGGTACACCAGAAGCGCATTGCGGTACTTGTTTGTCTTTTTGTCCACGAAACTGATGCGTACTTGCTTGGTCGAGTTGCTGTACCAGCTCACCAACCAGCCGTCCTTGCCATCGTAGGTGCCCACTTCGAGGGCGTCGGCGGTCGATGTGATACCCTGGGGCACCCACGTCTTGGTGTCCATGTCGTTGTAATCCTTGGTCATCTCCCAAGAGAGCTTAGTCGCGGAACCAGCCATCTTGTGGTTGCCATCATTAAAGACTTCAGTCACATTGGCTTTCTTCTTGTTATCGGCGAAAATTTTGGAGAGTGGAGCGAGGTGCTTGTTGATGCCCTGGTTGACGAGGACGAAGTTGGCGGCGTCCTTATTCTCCGATGCCTGGCACTTGCTCGGATCATCAGCGAGCGTGAAGGTGCTCGCTGCCAAGACGAAAAGGGCGGACAGCTTCATAATCACGTTAATGTCCTTTTTGAAACGTTATATCAGAATGAACCCCTTCCAGAACTACCTAATCATCGTGGGGGCTGCAGCCGGCACCGTTTTTATTGCCTCCCGACGACTAATTTTAGCAGACTGCAGGTACATATGGAGCACACATCACTGCCTTCATTTCCCTGAACGTTGGCTTGAACGGCACAACGCGTGGAAAAGTGACATCGTAAGCCCGCATAGCTAGCGGGGCTACGGGCCAAAGTACCTTCTCCAGCCCTGCCAGCTGAAGGAAAGGTGACCGCCAAAGGTCAGACAGGTTAGACGGCGGGCCAGTCGGATGCGGGCCGAGAGGTAGCGGGAAGCGGAACAGGCAACGAACGGCGTTGCCAATTTGGTATATTGTGGGGTAACTATCCCCCTTGAGCCTGCTTTTGGTGCCGTACCGTTCAGATTGGGAAGTGATCAGTGGAAGACATGCGCAAACAGTGAGGCACCTCGTTCGTTCGGGACAATGCGTTCGGCGAATCGGCGTTCTGCTGTTTTGCCTAATCCCACATTGTGGGCTGTGTCTTTATTAGCTGAAACGGTCAGACAGGGATGCCCAGGCGGCTGCATTATGCGGGGCGGCCGAAGTGATAGCGACCGTTGCGCCGATAACGACGCCAAGTGGATGAGAGGTCTGTGCCAAGAAATTGAATCTCGACTAGTGCCAGGTATCCGTACCTGTCACAAAGTAGTCTTTCGAAAAGACCAACAAGACCTTACGATAGGCCAACAACCGGGCGCCTCTCACTGGCCAGAATCCGTGTCACGGATTGGCACGCAACAGGCTCTCAGGGGAATGCAAACGCCGAGCTTACTAATTAAAGCTTTAATCGAAGCTTTCCACGGATCTATTGCGTTCTATCAAATGACATATGCTATACCTCTAAAAACCCTAGCGTCCGATTCCAAAACCTCTCTGCATCTCTCCTTTCCCCATCAAACTAACAAACCAGTTTAGCTCAGAAATCCTTACCTATACTCACTTGAACCATGCCCGTCTACGTTGTCACAGGGGTGTCCAAGGGACTTGGCGTACGTCTGCTACACACCTAATCCCACCGCGTTTGCTTACCCCGTGCTAATTGAACCCTTGATTTCAGTTCGAGTTCCTTCGGCAACTGTCGGAAGATAAGGACGACCTGGTCATCGGTCTTGTCCGTAACAAGGCTGCGACCGAGAAGAAGGTTGCCGCGGAGCTGGGCGACCGCCCCAATGTACACATCCTCCATGGAGACCTCACCAACTACGCCAGCCTGAAGGAGGCGGCCGCCGAGACCGCCAAGATCGTTGGCGACCGTGGTGTCGACTACCTGGTTGCCAACGCCGGTCTCGTGCCCGAGTTTGATGCTTACGGACCTGTTAGCGCATTGTATGTCTTACCTCTCCCTCTCCTGACGACCACCCCCCCGGCTCCAGGCTGTTCTGTGATGGTGTGGACTAATGGTAGATGCACAAAACAGGGCTGATAAGATCGAAGAGGTCGATGCTGGTGCTGCCGATACATTCCAGACAAATGTCACCGGCCAGCTCCACCTCTTCAACCTCTTTGTTCCTCTGATCAAGAAGGGCAAGGCCAAGAAGGTCATCGCCATCTCAACTGGCGTGGGCGACATCGACCTGACCAACCAATGCGAGATTGACGTTGGCCCGATCTATGCCGCATCCAAGGCCGCCCTGAACATTATCGTGGCCAAGTTCAACGCGGAATACAAGAAAGAGGGCATCCTCTTCTTAAGCATCAGTCCGGGCTTGGTAGAAGTCGGTCGCTATGCAAATGGTACGTACTTGTCTCTATTCCCCGCTCTGGCGGGGACGCCTGAGTACTAGTAGTGGACTAACACATCTCTCCAGCCACGCCAGAGCAGGTGAATGGCCTGATGGGATTCGTGGGCAAGCTCGCATCGTATGCCCCCCACTTCAAGGGTCCAATCACCCCGGAGGAATCGGTCAAGGCTGTTCGGTCCGTCTGGGAGAAGGCTAGCATTGAGGAGGGATATGGTGGTGCGTTCATCTCGCATCTGGGCAACAAGCAATGGGTGTAAAATGCTCGCATGCCAGGCGCCTAGTACATGCCCTTTCTCTTTTACTAGGTTCAACAGTTAGTAACTCTGGAAACAAAGAATGGATGTTCGTCAATGAATTCTTCAACTTGTTGAGAACGGTAAACTAAAGACCCTCGAATGATGCGCCACGCCTCACGAGTCTGCTTCTTTGCTCTAAGAAAAAGAAACATGCAAACATGATCTCGGTCGTCACAAACTCTGAAGAATGCTCCTTGCCGGCCTCCTCGCGCAGCTTGAGGAATCGGTCGGGCTGCCATTCTTCGGGGTTGGGGTAGTACTTGGGATCCCACATGCGGGACATATTGACACCGACTTGGGCGCCTCTGGGTACGAGCGTCCCGTCTGGTAGGGATACGTCTTCATGGGCGTAGCGATGGGTAAGGACTTGGCCTGGTGAGTGTTTGTTTGCCTAGACGACAGTTTTGAGGAAGCGGGGAGAGAAACTCACGGACACCAAGTGGTTTCAATCGCTGTGTCTCCTTCATCACACTGTCTGCGAGCTTCATCTGGTAAAGGAGGTCTTGGACATCTTGCCGTCCTGGTCGCGAACCTCTCGTATCTCCTTGAGAAGCGGTTCGATGACTTCCGGGTGCCGGCAGAGCTGAAGGACAATGTTTAAGGTTACATCGGATGTTGTATGCACGGATACCATGCTAAGTGACAGCTGGGCGTGAGCTCCGTGGTACTTCTCGTTTCGGCTCATGGCGATTTGGTGCATCCAGGTTATGGCATCATTCGGCATGTCTGCCAGTCCCTTTTTGGCCCGTTCCGTGGCTTCGATGCGTTTGGCGATGATGGGCTCAATCATCTCCTCGGCTCGCTTCACCTGCTGCCTGATTTTGCGGCAATCCTTCAGGAACCATTGGACGTAGAGGCGAGACCACTCGGGCCAGCTACGTATCACCCTCACGGCATGGAACACGCTGTTCGTGTGTGCCTGGATGTTGTCCAGCCATTCCTCGTCGCGGCAGAGCTCAGGGCCGAGGAAGATTCGCGTCGAGACTTGAGTGACGATGTCACGGAGACTGGCCAACAGCTCGACTTCGTGCCATGTCGGGAGGCAACACAATCCGTGCCCCGAACGATCCAATGATCTGAAAGGGGCCATTATTCTATTGAGTCGATGAGTGACTGATCTTGTTTCAATTCATGAGAGAGACCCTGCATTTCCCACCTTGTAATATCCTTTCTGAATCCATGCCTTCATGTCTCGGGCGATGCGTTTCACGGCGTGCTTATCAGACCATTCGCCTTTGAGTTTGTTCATGACCGGAAAACCAGAGGTATACCACCTCAGTCTCAGCGTGGAAATGACAGCACCCAGAAGATAAGGGAGGAGTAGGATGGGTACAGCTGCAGAAAGCAGAAGCCCGGTGTTCTCGACCAACATGATTGTCCAATGGATCGAGCTTGACACTCTGGCAAAAGTGAGTCGACAATATCTTCTCTGGTCGATGACAATCACTCGATCAATTCTGGACAAGTAAATGAACTGTGTCTCAATACAAAAGACCTGACCTCTTCCCATCAGTGTCCAGAATCTTTTAATGTGTTGAATGCTCACCACCACCAATCACATTTGCCTGGCGCTATACCGATGGGGCATAGAATCATTATACAAGGTGGGTGAGATGCTCGCTGTCATGCCAAGTGGACCTCGAGTGAAGCCCTGCCGAATAATTGTTTGAAACTCAATTCATCGGAGCATCGACATGGAAGGCACAGACGAGGATCAGGTCATCAGCTGCTAAATTCGAATGAGGTTAGTCTTTAGGCATGGGCGACAGTAGCTTTTCGCCGAGAGACAGAAGCAAACCCTAGGTACAGTCAGCCGCCGAGAATCCATGAGATCCTGATCCTACAAGACTGCAGAACGGGTGCGCATCAATCTAGACGCACACGACCTGGATTCCTTGAGAAAACGACTGAATTCAGAAGGACACGAATGTTCGGCATCAACCAAGCCCGACAATGTTTCGTGGGAACGCGTCGGTTGAACTCATAACAATTCGGCGTTGCCATCGGCGTTCGCAACGCCGAACCAGACGCCGAATGCATATTTAGAGTCCACAAGCGTCTTGGAATCTACAAGCTGGGATATGCGGAGTGGCTTTCCACCCAGAAGGATCCATTGCGCCAAGTCTAGCACAAACTCATTGCATCATGGCAGGGGAATTGAGATATCAGGAGTCCCTCCATGTAAGAACCACAGACGCAGTCAGGATATTCTCACCTGGCTGCTTTACTCGTAGCAGCTTGACAAGCGTGGTAAGAAATGGCCAATTCAATATGGGAGCAGAAGATCGCACCGGGCGTGGAAAATTATGTCTCCTGGCCGGTTGATCCCGCGGTCAGGAGGGCCAGGGACTTTCCCGTCACAGGCTGTGACCAGGCCATGCCCAAGATACACGCGCGAATAACCATATACTACAAGCCAGGTATCTTATCAACAAAAAGTTGTCTTACCAACATCAATGTTCTCACCAATCCGCTGTGCGAACTCCGAACTTCTGTCGTCATATCTCTCCGCCCGGTAAAAGAGCAAGCAGATCACTTGCAGAGATGGCACATGTAAGTGCCGGTGATGGGATCATTGTTGTTGCGGAGAAGTGTATTATCCTGTTGCCCCACCTCATGCCGTCATTCCTGAAGTCGGATTGACTTCTCCAAGGCTACGATTCATCAACTAAAATTCTATTCTTTAACAACCACCGGAGGCAGACCTGCTGAGCTTTACCGAGAACTGACGCGTCGAACTCAGGCTAATTCACGCGGCAGACATCCGGGCCTTGTTTGCTTGAGCATCTGACCTTTTCAGGAAATGATCTCCCTTTGTTACATCACTATTACTCCTAGGTGCGGAGCCCTGATGCCCAGCACGTCAGCCTGGTGCCTGGGCAGTATTTGAAACACACGTTCCTCCCGTTTACAAAAAGAAGAGCGTCGTCGTGCAATTTGCGAGTTCGGCAACAAAACCTAAAGGACTTCAAACTCCCGCCTACCATTCGCCTTCTTCGAGAACAACACTGTCACACTGCTTGCTTGCCTTCGGACACAACATAGAAGACTTCAGTTCAACGTCTGCCTCGTCATGGAGCCCGCTGGACAGCGTGTGCCTGAGAAACTAGTCGCAGAGATTGCCAATGGGAATCTCGAAGGCATCAAAAAACTCTACAACTCACAAGACCCATCAAAGAAACCGGACCTACTCGCAGGCATCGTCGAGCGTGCTGCAGCTAAGGAACAGGTTGATATTATCGACTGGACTTTCAGCGAGGGCTTTCAGCCCGAGTCTGGCGTGATTAACAATGGACTCTACCACCAGGCTTGCTACGCGCGCTCCCTTGATGTGTGGAAGGTGCTTGTCAAGCATGGCTTTAACATTAATCAACATAGCGAGTTCATTGGCGACGTGCTGAGCATGGAAGCGTACTACGGTGACATTGAGATCATTCGGTTTCTCCTAGAGAATGGACTAGATCCCAATAAGGCGTGGGCCTATGATGAACGGGAACCGGGAGTCTGGGCCTTGATCGGCGAGAAACCTTCGATGGAAATCATCCATCTGATGCTTGAATATTCATGGCGGCCGCAGGAAAGCGCGACGCACATTGCGGCCGCCGAACTTGGCAACATGGAGGCGCTCCAGCTACTAGTCGAATATGGCGCCGATTTGGACCTGGTTCAGCCATGGTGGCCTAACCCGGGTAAAGTAGAAGTCCATGAATGGGGCACTGCGTTGTATCGAGCGGCCTACAAGGGCCAGGCAGAGTCCGTTGAGTATCTATTGAATGCCGGCGCGAAATCCGGGTTCAAAGATGAGAAGGGGCGTTCAATCTTGTGGGCAGCAAAGCAAGGGGGAAATGAGAGAGTAATTCGGTTTCTGGAAGCTGCTGGTCTTAAAGAATAACGTTATATGTGAGAAGTACTAAAAGTTTTAAGAAACTCGTGCTGTAGGAAGGCAATCACAATCCAGAGGAAAATATCCTATTATTACGTCTGGAGGATCTATGGTAGAGCTCGTAGAGAAGTGCTATATGACCTGCCTCACTGATCTGCACGTGCAGACGGCGCGGCCAGGAGGCCGATGCCTGTGTGGCTTTTGGAGCGACTCCGAGCGATATGTAGTCTTCCTTCAAGAGCCATGGACCCAAACTAAGAACGACCGATGCCTCACCAAAACCGACCCTGCCTACGACACCTTCTGCCCCGTCGATGGCCGGGTGGACTACGACACTCGACCGAGAATCATGACCTGTGTTCGAACCGCCTGCCGAGTAAGTTCCCAAGATGCTTCCATCGAGGCGCTCCATTCGAGCGGCGCGCCGATTAACTGTTCCGGGTTCCTCGAGTACCCTACTCGATCTAGACGGCGAATTCTCCCCTGAAAACTTTCGTGTCGAGGTCTTTATGTTCTCAGTCCACTTTTATCAGCTGAACAGCATACACCTACGGTTACCCATCCCCTTTGCACTATCAGGATGATTTAGAGGCTTACATTGCTTTTATCTTCGAGATGAATATCTCACCGGTTTGAAATAAATCCAGCGAAGTTTAGAGCATAGGGGGCTCATTATTAAAACAATGTTTCCGTAGGGCTCGGCCCCTTTCCTATGCTTGAGAAACACGACTGGCATTCATCCCCGTCCGAGAGGGATATTTACATCTTATAGACCTGGGTACCCGAGCGACGCAGCGCCGCATGAGCAGAGCCTGGGCATGCACTCGCGAGTGTCGTTACGACACGATAGGCACTAGCGCGCCTAGGGCAGCGAGCGCCCCGGCCATAGCCGCGGCCGTCGAGGCGGTCGTGGTAGCTGCGGCGGCGGTGCTCGAGGGCGCGGTCCTGGCTCCCGTGCCAGCCGCGCCCGTCAACGTCGAAGGTGGGGGGCTCCATCGTTTGCGTCACCACGACGCCCGTGTGGCACCAGCCACCGAAGACCTCCGGGCACGAGGTGATGGTATAGACGGTCGTGTAGGCTTTTGTCGGCAGGCTTGACTGCGTCGTCGGCGAGGGCTGCTTGCGTTAGGAGGAGGAGAAGTCCCGACCGGCTCTAGTGGAACGTTGGGCTTGCAAGTAGAACTCTCCTGACACGGAAGTTCCCCACATATCGCACACCCATTACAAACAGAGCTACCTACTATCTGGACCTTCAAGAGCAGCTTAGTTCGGGATTTCTCGTGGCCAAAGATTCGTAGTCGTTGGTCCGGTACTTTGCAGAAACGACGAGCTTTTGCGTCGCTCTGCTAATATGTCAGAACAGCGGCGTTGTATTTTATCTGCACTTCTTCTTCGGCTTTTCCAGAAGCACTACCTAGGACGCGAGGTCTGCGCGGATATGTGGGCCATTCTTCGGGGACAAAAGCCACAGCAAGCACTGATTAGATAGGCTTGTAGTACTAGCTACTCGATAAGCAAACGCCGGCCCACGGACCTTACACCGGAGCAGGTGCATCGATCAATACCGATCCCCTGATTAGGCCCATGGAGTTAGACCTTCGAGGTTTTCGACAAGGGTTAGCATAATACAAGGAGGCTCGTCGTAGATTAAGAAACCAGAAGGAAAGTCTAAGGAGGGCACTCAAGTAGAAGATTCGAGACGCATAGACGGCCGAGTAGGCAATTAACGATATTGAGCTGCAATTGGAGGGTATTAGTTTCGCTTAACATCCGGTCGTAGATACGTCTAGTCCTTAGCGACCGGCTCAAAAACGACTAGTAGACACACTAGCCGCTCTACATAGCAACACACTTAAAGGCCAGTACCGACAGAGAGACAATATAATCAACGCTATTATGGCATATTGCTTAGTCGAGGAGGGGCAGATAACCCGAGTATTGTGATTGCGATCCAACGAAGTGCGATGGCTGCTTTGGTTGAAAGCGTGCGCGACGCACCGTCAGGTCCAACCTGATGCGGTATGGAGGATGCACACCCAAAAACGACCCTCGATCCTGGTCTCGCTCGAATCATGTTTCCCTGCAGCGGCAAGTCCAGCATGGTTTCTAGGTGGACTAGTGCGTCTGGTGTATCTGTGGACGCATTCGGGCTGTCGGGCTGCAAGAAATAAGCGCTGAATTGGTCACTTGGATTCTCTCCGGCATAGAGTTTCCGTTCATCGGCTGCATACTTCTCAAGCAGAACGAATACTGATGAGCTCAGGCGTACATCTTCACCGCCAAAATACTTGGGGTTAGTTGTATCGTCCTTGCACAGTGAGGCCAGTTGGAGGCGAATCTGACGGCTTGTCGGCAAAACTAATGAACCTGAACCGCGGTCTTGCGCCAGGTCGACTACGTTTGCGATATCGATCCAAGCAAAGGGCACATTCAGCTTCGCAGACGAATCTGCGGTAAATCTGCGCGTTGTGGTAAAAATGTTTCGCCATCCACTGACTGCGTCTGGATCCTGCGGGAAGGTGAATGCCTGGACTGTTATTTGCAGGCAAGTGACATCAGGATCTGGTAGACCGGGTTCTCTCTTCTAAGCCTGAGCAGTAGAGATATCTGCAATCAAGCGCTTGCTAACGTTCACATCTCCTGTGCATGCAATTGCCGGATAGTACAGCAATGGTCGTTTGACAACGATCTGCTTCGGTGGGTTGGATGGATCAGGATCCCCGGTCGCTGTTATGCCGCTGACGACTAAAGGTAGATCTGGCTTGATATGCCGCTGGAATGTTATGCTTGTAACGGGAGATGGGGCCGGGACTGAAAGCGTCATCGGATAGAGCAGGCCCGCCGCCCGAAGTATCGAGAAGACGAACTCGAAACTCGTACTGCTGGCCGTATATGAGCTTGACGCTCAGGGCGGCACCTTTGAAGACGCTGCTGTCGTCAGATAACCCTGCCAGCTTGAATTGAAGCTCATCTTTGGTTCCGAGTGCCGTTCCAAACCAGGATGTCTAGTAGACCGGCAACCACTATCTGCCTTGCAATTCTGCGTCCAATTGTGCTGGATGGATGGAAACGGACATGTCGATGGTCTTCCGACCTAGGTCAATCGTGCCTCCTTCACTTCACCCGAGGCGAGCATGAGCGAATGCCATGCACTCTCGCCCTTCAGCCTTCCATCGACTCGATACCCTGCCGTGCCCAACGGCGAGTCGTAGGCCGGCTGCGACGGGTCCCATTGTCTGTCCAGCCAGGTGGTAATCTGCTCGTCATCCTAGCTAAGCCGGACACCATTTTCCTTCAACGGCCGCATCTTGACCGTCTGGCCGGGCTCGACGTCATCCAAAGGATCCATTGCTTGCTGCTGAGCGCAATGGACTGCCTTCGCAAAGCCATCATCGTAGTAATCGACTTCTGAGAAGATTGTGGAGAAGTCCACCGACGGTGTCGTACTGAGGACGGGGGACAGGCAAGGTGAGAACAACGGCCACCTCACGGAAGCTTTCAAGGCCGGAAATTTCGTCGCGTATAGCTTGAGCCCATTCGGATCGGAGAGCAGCCCAAAACCGTCACCGGAGGGTGCTAACGTTAGGTATACGAAGCCACCTGAGTTGACGAGCATCGGGTCATCGATCTGAATAGTGACCTGGCGGAATAGGCGAGTCGCGGCACCCAGCACAGGGTTTTTCAGCATTTGGCCGATGATCCGGCCCCATGGGACCTTCGTCGGTTGCACAATTCTCTTCAGGCTTGTGTTGGTGCTGATGTCCTGGACAAGGCCGCAACGGTACTCGCTGCCAGTTTGACGAGTGGATTCGAGCCCAGCGCATAGCCAACAGCCTTCTGGTAGGACAAAGGTAGGTGTTTGTTGACCTGGCTGTTTGGGGGTCTTTGGGCTTTTGGCGGATTAGTGTCGATCTGAACCTGTGCTGTTACTTCTTGGAATATCGGCAATACGGTTGACGGCGCATTTGTCTGCACCGTGGCGTATGCTGCGCCACTCGGCGTGGGCACAATATCGCTCTGTAGGATGTGCACCTCAACGTTGAAGTTGGCGGTTGCCAGACTTGGGCCACTGGTGCCTACTAGAGGGTCTGTTGGAGATAGACGCGGTATGAAGAGAGCATTAATCTTGAGCTTGTTGCCGTCCCATGACTGTAGGAACGGCAATATCACGAGCCGAGCCGACGATAGAGTAGCCATTACGCCTGATTATCACGCTCTTCTGCTTGATGGTGTGAAATGTCCGTCAGTCAAGCTATGGACAAAGGCTGTGACCCCGCTTTTTTGAGCCAGATGTGGCACACAGCACGAAGTGTCGCACTGAGTGTGCTAAACGATGAAGGGCACAGGTGATGATGATGATGAGAAGCAGTATTGTATTGAGTGACGACGATCTCAGTGATGTATGAGATGTATGTGTTCTGGGGTACTCCAGCCCGCAGAATGAGGAGATTCCTGTGAGATTATCCTTCATGAGCGACCCGAAGTCTTCAAGACTCGGCGTCTGGGGAAACATCGGTCACCCTTACCGCCGCCATGTCCCTTGGCATCGCTCATCACTACGTGACAACACTACACACGGATTGTGAGATGGCTTGAAGCCAAATCATCCCAAGACTGAGCGTCTTCGGGAAATATTGGTCACTGGAAGATAAGCTTTGCTTGGGCTCAGCTCACCACAAGGTGGTACCACTGATTGTGACATGGCTTGATGCCAAATCATCCCAAGACTCACGTCTGGCGGCAGAATCCAGTGCCTACTACCGCTGTTGAAAGACACCACATCTCTCCCTACTGTGCTCCCATCATTCGACATTGAACTCGAGCGCGCCGCTCCTGTGAGCACGAAGAACTTAACAGTGTCATGGATGATCCATGTTTGCAATTGTGCATGTCGACTTAATTTCTGAGTCTCGTCTCGACGTTTATGACTGCCCAATTACCAACATTGACGAATGTATAATTCAATCGTCACTGCGAAGGAACACATCCGGACTGAATTGAATTGCCTCGTTTTATCAACATCACATTGAGCACCACCTCCAAGCTTGCGACCATGGCTACGGCAATGGGTGGTCTCTCTCGCTCCGGCGTTGGCATCCTCTTCTTCAAAAAACCACACGCCGCCCCCGACCGGGTCAAATACTATCACCCTAGGCTCCGGCACCGTTAGAATACTCGCCACTCAATTCCCATTCGTGGCATCTCCGGGCTCCTTCATCGCCCTTCTGGTCAGCGGCGGCACTATCACGCTGAACGCAGGCAGCGTCGGACTGGCCCAACCCTTACTACAAGGTAGGCAGCAGCGTCGTTGATGTGGCACTCAACATCCAACAAGGCCCAGCAGCGCCGACAGGGTTCCTCTCACATGTGCCTGCTACGGCCACATTTGAGTTCGCCGCAACAGGGCCGGTTCTTGGGTCTCTGAAGGCCTCTGGAAATGCTCTGCAGTCGGCGTTCGGCGCGACTGTGAGCATGACTTTCGCGTTGGAGCCAGCGATCTACGACCTGGACAGCCAGCGTCTGCAGTTTGGGCTGAGGTCTGGCATGCCGCAAGTCAGCCTGACGCAAAACTTTTCGGAAATCGTCGACTTCTTCGGGCAGGCTGCCGTCGAGGATGTTTCATCGGTGCTCGACATACTTACAGGCGCACCGAACGTTGCGACTCCTGCGGCAAACTCTGGAGGTACGTTCGTCAGTGTAGCCGTTGGGATCAATCTCCTGCCCAAGGCTCTGGGCTCTTCAGCTGCGCCATCGTGATGCGGACGCCTCTCTATCCTCATCTTCGGCAATGGGATCCTTGTCAGCGGGGCCGTGTCGCTGAAGTCCATGGCAGTCTATCTGTTCGAGAAAATCTCGCTGGCCTTTGAAGGAGGACAAGTGCCCATTGCGGCCACTTACCAGAACGCAGTGGGGGTGGAAGTGCTCACACTGCGACCGGAGCTGACGGTCATGCTTTCGAAGCCACTCATTGCCAATAATCAACGCCTCAAGTTTCAAACGCCAGGGCAGTTGGAGTTCATTAAATTTAGCAACAGTAGTGACGTCAGTGTACAAGTCTTTTCGACCGTCGCGAGCGACCTCCCGCCGGCTCGGAAATCTCCGCTGCCGACTTACGCACTGACGAATCTGCTACTGCAGTGTTCCGCGCCGGTTGAGTTCACATTGTCAGGCACGCTCACTGCCAGTCCAACCTCGCTACCTTCACGGATGCTCATTGGAAATGTCGATATTCAGGTTCCTGTCCTAGGAGCGATGCCGTTTTTACCTGATCCGTATACATCAAACATCACGCCGTTTCCAGTCGAACGAGAACCAAATACAGCAACCCTCGGGAACCTTGGCATAGCCATCAATTGGTCACAGCTCGTTCCCGTCGCGGTGTCGATGACACTACCAGAGCTGGTTCTCCATGAGATCTCCCCATTGCCAACGAGCGATCCCAAGGCACCTTCCGGACCTGTTATCGGCACCGACTTGAAGCTCTTGAGTGATCTCGACGAGGCGACCTTCCAGTCCAATAGCCCTTTGCCGTCGCCGTTGGATCTCTCAACTAACGCGTCGCAACTGGGCGTCAACATTGCGCCGGGCGCTCTTGTCACAAAGGTCACAGACTTGCAGCTACAACTCTCAGCGGCACAGCTCAGCGTCAGTGCACTACCGCCAATCGCCTGGGAGCCAGTTTTGACACCAGCTCCCGAGCCAGACTTCCCTGCCTTGTATCTAACCCCCTATGATGATCCTTCGGTCATGTTGCAGACGAAGGCCGTGACGATGACTCCAGTCTTACCGGAGGCTGTGTTGGATCAGGCGTGGAGGGCCTACAATGCACGGCCATCCTCAGATATAGCCGTGCGCTCCACACTGCCCTTTGGCATCATTGCGTACGCAGCGCTTTCCCGGCCTGTGCTATCGCCAATCAGCTTCACATACCGCCGTCCTTGTCGTTCGTGCAGCCGTCCTTCAAGAGTGGGACCTTCCAAGGTGCAAAACAGTTTTCGTTGCACGCCAGCCAGCGTTTCTCCATATTGGACAGGAATCCACCGGATGCACGGGCGTTACCCGGAGCAGCCATCAATCTCAAATTCGATGTTGGCGACGGTGGGACACCCTTATCGATCCTGGGTGTGGCTTCTAGCGACTTGGATGCGGACTTTGGACCGGCTTCGGTGAACAAGCAACCCCACGGTCCATTGATACCGGCGAGTCGCGTGGATATCTCTGGATTTGGCCAGTCATTGAGCACACAGTGGTTTGACAGTAACGCTAAGAAACCTGGGACTTCGAGGGTGGATATGACCGCGTATGTTGGGTGATCTGAGAGCACGGTCATCCAGGTAAGCACCGCTACTACTTGATTGCAGTCCAGCAGCTCACGTGTCTGCAGCAAACATACGAGATTGTCCACTGTGGAGCAACAGCTTTTCGGACTGTAACAATGAGGCGCTTGAACAGCGGTATCATCAACCGGACCTCGGTGTTAAGCGCAGGATCCAATGGTCTTTACGTGTTTCAGAACGCCGCTGTCCTTACTCATCCGGGCGTTGTAGCAGGCTACTACAACCTGAGGAACCTTAGAGACGCTCCGCAACCCAAGGCTACAGCCGGAGGCATAGACTACTATCCAATTCTCTACGATGCGGAAGTGGAGATCCTGACTGGCGCTGGCCCTGTCCCTTTTCCGGTGATCGATCACAAGGGCTTCATCGCCGTAACATCCCCGGGCGTTGGCCCTACAGATTACCAGCAGCTTATACAAGAACAAGGCCAGAACATTGGTGGGCCGGCCAATTTCGTTAATCGGTAACCTGACGATGAAAACATCGTCGATCTCAGTGGGTGTAACACAGAGGCCGGAGGCGCCGAGTCCAGAGTTTGTCGCGGCCGCGAACCACAGTATCGACTTCGCCGGGCACGGCGAATGGTCATGGCTGCAAGTCGTGCCAGGCGATACACCTACTGTGGTCGGCCCTTCTGGCGTCCCACTGATCCGCGAAGGTACTGCGGGCACATCATCAGCGCCAACACCTCTCCGTTGGGCTGACCCTGGAGGTCTCTTGACCATGCCGCGCATCGACTACTGTCTGTTGCACATAGGGCCAAATTAGCGGGTACTCTTCACACGGCCCAAGATTGAAGAAGATGGACAGAATCAAATCACGAGCACAATCGTGCCTTTAATTGCAGATCCATACGCGCTCTCGACATCGATAGGGCCGTTCTCTAGCTTTGACCTCTGTCTACCGTTCGAGATACTCGCAAGCGATACGGCTGTCCCTAGCTTTAGGCTGCCGGTGGACATAAACGGCTTCCTCAAGCTCGTGTTGCCAGCGAATCCCTTCCCAGCAGTCGTGACGAAGCGCATCCTCTTCAATACCCCGGACGCGAGTAGCATCGTGTACACAGACGCAAGTCAGATCACCTTGAACATCGACAGTGCCGCTGCTTCACCTTGGCTCTTCGAGTTATCAAACGTCGCGTTTGCTTCCGAGACGTCGGATGCTGGGACCAAGGAGGAACCTCAGCGTACGGTTGGTACGCTTGTCTGCGCACCAGAGAAGCAGGCCAGGTCAAAGATGCCAACTTCATCCTTGGCCCTCCTCTACAGCCGCTGCAGAAGGTCATGGCATTTTTGCATAATCTTGGACCGATGCCAGTAAGTCCAATTGGCAGCACAAAAGGCTTCCTGTCAAAGCTCCGTTTTGAAGCATGTTTCGCTCTAAGAGAGAGGCTTGCGCTTACATTCTCGCTTTATAGCCGTTGGCGGTGGCTATGACAAATGACCAGGCATTCTATGGCTATGTCGGCTTCGACCTCGCAAAGTACCTCAACCACTTGACGGACCCTTCGACTAGGCCTACAGGCGGACCAGGGGCAGACGGCAGCGGTCTTCCAGACAAGTCGACGAACAGCTCCATCGCAGACTGGATCACGAATTTCGTGCCGTCACTGACTGTCAACTTCGACATATCGAGCAAACTGTCCGCGCAGATGGTGGGGATCCAAGTACGAGTCGTAGTCAGGCTCCCATACGTGGCTCTGGGTGCCGACGTGCTGGTCACTGCCATTTTCAACATGACGAATGCCACGCAGCTTTTCGTCCCACCCGACCCGCATTGTCGATCCGAAGACAAAGACTTTGGAAGGCGGAGTGGGCGGCGGCTTAGGTTGGCACACAAGAATAATCGGCTGCTCAGCCCAGGTCTATGCCCTTCTTACCTTCTCATACATCTCCAACGAAGCGACTGATAAGTAGACAGTGAAGGCCACGCTGAGGACCCGTCTCTAAAGTTTCATCGTGTAGGATCCTGGGCCTCGCCGCCGACCTGCTCTTCAAGGCGGCGATATCGCTCCTCGATTGGCTCAACGTGGACATCAGTGCGGAAGCAAAAGGGCTCCTCCTCCAAGTCAAGTGCAAAAGGCCCAAAAATGATGCAAACGGGAAGCTCCAGCCAACGACGGTCTGGGGTGTCTTCCAGCTCAGCCTAGCGATTGATGTGCACATTGCCTTCATATGTTTCGGGGCGCAAGTCCAGCTGCAGACGAGCTCGAAGTTTAACAACGGGCCGTGCGATCTTGAAGAGTTTGGGGCAGCTCCGTGATGAACTAGGATATAGGTATTAAAATATATAAGGAGTAAGTATATAATTAAGCGACAAAATAAAGCAATTTCTAAAAGTATATTTATCATATTAAATATATAATTATAATTAGAAAGTAACAGGAAAAATATGTATTAAGGTATTAAGGAAGAGTAAAGTAGAATATAGTAATTAGTAGGGTGTTGCGACCCAGAAGCCGTGGCTCAATCCTGAGCCTAAGACGTAAGCAAGGTGGCAAACAACGCAACGTTAATCAAGAGGCTGTCAACCAGGTTAATGTCAACCAACTCGATACAATTCAATGGAGCTGATTCTTACTAATAACCAACTCAATATCGTGGTGATATTGAGTTGGTTGCGTTGACAATGGTTGATTAGGCTCCGCCGCGATGTGGCGACGGGTATTGGGCAGCTCAGGCGCAAGCAGGCACCCTTGTCGCCGCTTACTTTCGGCGTTAACGCGTATTTAATGAGTCACCTCGTGTTTCGCATCATCACCTTGCAAAGAATTTCTAGACGACGACTCAGCCCTAGGCTATCTAGCCACCTTAATAAATATCCGTCAAACGGCGTTTAAGTGCAATCGCTACTCATTTCGTTGCGGCTTCGAAATGGCCAGCCAGGCTAGGGGGTCGAGCGCCCTGGACATTGTATGCATTGCTGGCTGCGACTCTAATCTCCGTCATGCGCTAAGTGGTAGTATTAGGTCTTACCCAGACTCTATCGCACAGAGCAAGACCCGCGTACGGTGGTAGTAATGACGTGCGGCATCGCAGGTAAGTATGGGCAGTGCAGTTACCCAGGCTCTCTCACGCTTACGCAACATCTCAACCCAGGAGCAGGCAAGTCTACTCTCTCCAAGAGCATAATCAGCAGCCTACCCAATTTCACACGCCTCTCCGTCGATGCTATAATCTACGAAAGGCACGGCCTTTTTGCCATCGACTACCCAGCAGAAAAGTATGTCGAGTACCAAGAAGAAGCAAAGGTGGAGCTCAAGGGCGAGCTCATCCGTCTGCTAGCCGAGAAGCAGAGTGACATTGTCCTAGACCTCTCTTTCTGGAACAGGTCTTTTCGCGAAGATTTCAAAGAAATGGTGGAGGCAAACGGCGGACGTTGGGTGCTCGTATTCCTGGATGCGGGGAAGGAGGTTTTGCGCCGACGCATCGCGCAGCGAAGAGCACGGAGGGATGCGCTCGACGAGAGGGACGAGGGCCGCGACGGAGATTCAGCATTTGACGTTGACGAAGAGACGTTTGAGAGGTTCTGCAGAGGCTTTGAGAAGCCCGTGGGAGAAGGAGAAATCGTTATTAATGTCGTATGATACGCGCATCTGTTGACGCTGGTGTGTAGTTGGCAGAGCATGCGCAAACAAGCACTCAAGACCTGCTGAGCTTCTTTACAATTAATTAGCTGGGAATTGTTAATTTGCCGTCTCCTGTCAACTTCAAGTAGAAATCAACCCGTGCGTATCAATATCTCCGACTCTGGCCGCAGCGATGACCAGCACCGCTAGGCAATGACACTCTCAATCCCACCGCACCAAACACGTTCGATCGAACGAGTCGCGCGAATGTCCTTGATCGGATCATCACGAAGCAGCAGCAAATCGGCCCGCTTTCCTGGCTCAATAACCCCACGGTCGCTCAGCCCAAAGTGCTTTGCAGGAAGCACCGTCGCGGCCCGCAGGGCTTCTACCGTCGACAGCCCAGTCTCAACGAGGAGCTCCATCTCGCGGTGCAGCGCCTCCCCGTGGCGGACCTGGAACGGCGAGTCTTCTTCTTCATTCGAGTCCGTGCCGGCCAAGATGGGGACGCCGGCACGGTGCAAGCAGTACACTGACTGTTTCGCATTTTCGTACGACGGTGTCCCGGAGAATCTCCTGAACGCGCTGATGATGGTCAGCAGCAGTGAAGGCTGGAAGAGCAAGCGCAGGATGGTGCCAAGGCCCGGCGGCTTGACAATGAGGCTCATCATGTGCATTGTTGGCACGCATACGCATTTTTTGGCCACCATGCGGGCCACAGACGCGTCATCGAGGACGTTATCCCGCGGCACGTGGGTGATGACATCCACTTGAGCCTCCAGCGCCATGGTGTAGGGCGTGTACGTGGCGGCGTGGGCAATGACAAGTTTCCCATGGTCGTGGGCGGCCGAGACCAGGGCATCCAGCGTCGCCTGGTTAGGTCCCGGGACATCGGCGATGACCTTGATGTAGTCGGCGCCTTCGGCGAGCCTGTTGGCGATGAAGCGCGGAACGTCCCCGACGCCTTTGATGATGTCCTCTGCGGGGATCGGCAGCATCTTGCTGTGCATGCTCCCTGACACCGTCGCCGGGACGCCGGGGCTTCGGATGTCAGTCAGTCCCCGGTTCTCGCACGCACGCAGCCCCTTGAGCGTCTTGGCCGACCACTCGCCCATGCCGAGTGCGGTAGTGACGCCCCAGTCGCGCATCTGGCGCAGCTGGTCTTCCTTGTCGAGGTGAACATGGGCGTCAATCAGACCAGGTAGAAGCACCCCGTTGTTGCCGTTGACCTCCTCTGCGCCGTCACCGTCCGCGCTGGAGACGATGTGGCTGCCCTCGATTACGACCGTGGTTGGTTCGCTAAGTCGCTCACCGTCAAAGACGCGAACATTCGTGATGGCCACTTTCCGCAAGCTGGCCGAACCTATAGACGTTACCATCTGTACTGTCTACTGTTCGCCGATGAGGCAATTGTCGCAGGAGTTTGAGGATGGCGCTCGCGCTGTTTTACGTCAATACCGACGGGACACGGTAGGATGATGAATCGTGAGTCCTGGAGTGGGATCCAATAGGCTGCAATTAGCGACGTAGGGTTCAATTGTGCGACGCGCCTACAGCACCAGCCGGGCGTCTAGCCGTTTCCAAGCGGGGTAATTATGTCTCTTCTCGGGCATGTCTCTTCTCGGGTAATGCCGAGGCGCTTGTAATTAGCAGGGGAAAGATATTGAACCTGAATCTAGGCACCGCTGAGAGGAGATACTGTCGTGTAGTGAGGGCGTTGAAAAGTCGACAAAAATGACGGGAGTTACCTTGTCTAGTCCACAGGAGACTTGATCGGCGGGTGAAGCTCCAATAGTATACAACCTGTTCAACGGAGTACGTCGCTCCAATCTACGGGATCTCCGGGGGTTAAGCGACATCGCGTATCGACGCGCAAAAGGCCGTAAAAGGCAAAAGGTAGAGTACTTCTGCTGTGCAACTCCTAAAATCTTACATACATATACCATAATTAATTTAATAATGCCACTAGAGACTATCTAATGTCTCCGAAAAGTCTCCGCAACAGAGACATTATGAAGATAACAAAGGACGGCGCTGCAATAGATAAACGGTCTCCTCCTAGTTTTAGCCTATACTACGACCGAAGCACGTCTATCTCAAAGCGATATACCCGAACTATATTTTCTTAGCAGAGAGCTTTCTTTACGTTTAAGATGCAACTTAGCTCACTTCTGACCGGTGCCGTTGCCGCAATCCTAGTAAATGGAGTGGTAGCGGACTGCTCTCCTACTCACTCCGTCGGGGATGAATGCAGCGATAAGTTTGAAGGAATTATTTGGTGTGATAATTCCTGTTCCAATATTGTGAGTTATATGATTCATAGTGAATTTATTTTCTCTCTCCCCGAACTCAGGCTAAGAGATTGTAGGTTATCTGCCACGACAGAGCCGTCCAGCTAAACAACGCCTGTGGTCCAGGTTGCTGCAAGGTTCTGAGCGGAAAGACTCCTCACTGCGTATGCTAAACGAGCCGTGGGTAGCGGCAGAGCGGGTTCTGAAGATGGTGCACGATTTATAGCAGGTAGCTGCCCCCGTATTATGGAAGACTTATTCTATCGCGTTCCTTCGGCAAGCTCAACTAGGATTGCGGATTAATAAAAGTCGTATCAAATCATTTTCTAGCTAGCTGGCAATATGGTTATCACCTTGATCATCGGGCTACCGTCTACAGACCGCGCTTATGTACATCTATCTAGTCGGACACCTGCGCACGTACATCCCCGGTGGTAGCTACAGACTGGTTTGTCTACTGACGTGCCTGCTGGACCTTCCCTAGAGCTTGCATACTGGATTGGTCCCAGACCGGGTGTGTCGTCAGGTTCGGAATATGATAGATATCTGGAGAGACGGCCATGAGGATCCAATGAACCAGCAGATAGATGGGTTGGTAATGCGGTCCACATTCCATATTCCGGTGTTCTGGCACGGCCGGGCTGAGTTAAACCAGCTAACTCATTCCTTCCATAGTCATCCATCTCCATGTTGATCCAACGCGCGAGTGGCTGCGCGAAATTGATGGGCACACTTACGTAGGCATCGACAGCTTGCAAGTCTATCATGGACAAGAAGTGCGTCCGGCGGAGGCTGTAGGCGGGGGCACTCAAGAATGATGGACAACACAGGTGGCACCCAGCTGGTAGCAAGAAGTGGGTTCAATTGCGACGACGATCTCGGGAGCACCTGGTGCCATACTCTCAAATTTCAAGCAGGTCTCGATATCCAAGCACATGACTACATGACTTCAAGCCGTCGCTGTGCTTTACGGACGTTGGAAGGCGCTGGAGCGTGATCGGATGTCGGCGGGKAAAAGGATGATGAACAAGCAGCGTTCTGGAACACAGCTCTCGCATGGCTCAAGTTGATTCCAGACGGCCCGTGGATGACCGGTGTATCACATATAAAGTACCTGCAGTTCATCATGGCTGGTGGAACCAACTCCGCGGAACTCCGTGGCGCCCCACCCTAACCACGCAAATGCGCTGCAACTTTGTCCCGTCACAGTGACCACAGACCAGTTGGCATAATCATGCTTCCTGCCTTCAGATGCGTCAAGGGTGGTCTAACTAATTGGAGGAAGCGTTAAACGAGGTTTCATAGGCGGCAAGTGGTCGCCACCGATGTAACTGCTGGTGGAGGATTTGAACCTACATGTACCTGAGATATGTAAGCTTTCTGCATTTGTAATCAGTCATATTCACGGGCGAACCCGACAATTTGACAATTTTTAGTGACACGACATCCTTCCCACATAACATAGACAACATTTTTGAGGCTATTGTCTTTTTGTCGCTGATAAAGGGACACACATGGTCGGCTGCGAATAATTCGAAACCGCCCCCAATGACTCGTGCCAGGGACGACGACTCTTCATACGCCAAGGCAAGTCGCCGCAAGGGTGAGCACCGCGCACCGCAGCTGGAGCTGTTCATGGCGCTGACGCCCCTCAGTTTGCGACTTATGCTTCACGAAGAAGATAAAATGCGACATGATCCAGCCCGTGTGCTCAAATTGCATCTTATATAAATCTGAGTGCCGGACCACAATCATCCGTCGCAAAGGAAATGGATACAAGTCGAAGCCACAAACCGTTTCGCGTGTCCAGTCATCAACCGCGAGGTATGTTTAGTCATCTCCGTCATTTTACTACCTTGGCGTGCTCACACAGCTTGTTAAAGTGAGGCTGCATCTGTTTCAACCGAGGAAAGATTGTCTAGGATTGAAAGACAGCTTCAGCGCATTATCGACATCACCATTGCCACGGGCGAGAGGTCGTCCTCCACAATCACCTCGTCTAATGAAGATGACGATATCGGGCCGTTGCCAACGAAAGAATTGGGCCCTGACTCAAATTTCAACGGTCACGAACAGGTTGTGCCCCACGCGCGATCTCCTCCGGAAGAGTTTCCGCTTCCACCGTTTGAAGACGTCGTTCCTATCGTGAACCACTACTTTTCAGTCTTTAGCCAAATCGTCCCTTTATTTGATCAACGGTCATTCATGGCTCTCCTAAATAATTGGTACAACCACAGCTCTTATAGGAGCAGTGCTGCTTGGGCTGCGATCCAAGTCGTCCTCGCACTCAGTCTACGGACTCCAGACCCCGACGCGCTTCTCGACAGAGTAAGCCACGACAGGTTTGAAAGGGCAAACCTGTATCTGAGGAATGCCCAATCAGTCGTCTCGGACCTAGTATGCAGGGAAGAAGATTTGCTTGGCATCCAAGTCCTCATCGGCATTGCCCTGCTGTTCCAGAGCAGCAGTGATTCGAAACCAGCAAGCGTGGTTATTGGAACGGCCATGAGGTTGGCTCACCGACTTCGGCTGCACTCTCAAGATGCATCGCACCAATTTTCGTCCGAGGAAAGTGAACAGCGATCAAGAGTCTTCTGGATAGCCTATACGATTGACAAGGTAGAGATACACGTTATCCACAAGCCAGGTGCGGCACTCGGGCTGACGTTCATGGTAGGATATTTCTCTACGGATGAAAGCGCCATCTGTACAGTCAGACATTGATATAGATGTTCCACTACCATCGTTAACGCCACCTGACAGTGTTGGACTCGTCTGGACTCAAGACGGCCGCAGTCACATCAACTATCACCGTTTACGAGTTGACTTGGGGCACCTCGAGGGCTTGGTCTATGATCTTCTTTACTCCAACCGATCAAGGAAGGTTTCAAAAGAGGAACGCCAAAGCCGAATTTGCCGATTGCAAATTCAACTTGATCGCTGGTACTCACGCGTGCCGGCGGCGTTTCAGATTGAACATGCGGCATCCACGCTCGATCCCGCAGAGCTGGTCATGATTACGAAGATGCACTACGCTTACCTCCTCTCCACTATCATGACCCACGGCCTATACAGCCACAGCGCCGACTGGATCAAGAGGATCAGCTCCCCCGGGGGCGAGGGAATCCAAGATCTGGCAAAGTACATGGACAGCTGTGCCACAGCGGCAAGCGCTACGAACCACAATCCCCCATTTCCGGGTGGTTGGAGCCGGTGTGTCGAGCTTAGCCGAAGCTGCATGAAGCTATTTGAAAAGTGCGAGCCAACAGAGTGTCTCATCTGGTACTTAACTGCGTCCTTTCTTGATGCCCTTTATGTCCAGCTGACCGTCCAAGGTACTGCATTTGCCCTCACTTCTCTGGGGTCATCATTCTTCTCGCCAATATGTTCATCAACCCCTCGCACGAATATGTCTCACTTGACCAGCATCTCGCAAACAAGGCCACGCAGTTGTTTGATAGAATCCTGGAGCTCTTTCCATCTGAATCAATTAGCCGGATCCGCGTAATTGTGGGCGAATTGAACGAGAGAGCATTCGAGGCCGTCGACAAGACTAGAGCTCAGTCTGGGCCTGATGAGGGCTTTGTCGGCTCCTTCAACATCAGCTCCAACACAGCACCTGAAAACGCATGGATGCCCGACTTCGAAGAAAGCGGCCACCTTCTGCGAGAATTTGCTCCAATAACCAATACGCATCATGTTAGCAAGACTTTCAATGCTTCCACCTGGAACAACCTGCCGCCAGTCGTGACCGAATGGGCATCGGAATTCGCTGCAATTGATTCGAATACCCAGCGAAAATAGTCTGAGAATGGTTTGGAACGGACGTGTACGGATTATGAGACTCGTTATGGTCGGGCCGTTTCTGTGCACTCGATATCTGGGTACTCTAGTACATTACGATACTAATTTACTATATTCATTGATGATCTAGACATATTACGATATGAATTTCATTCATCAGCAAAATATTCACGTAGGCGCCATGTAGTACTCCTCTGAAGATAAACATAAAGTTTTAAGTATAAATATCCTTTGCATTCACAAAAACGTATAAGAACCCGTAGATATATGCGAAATCTCCGTATTAAAGCTAGTTTCACTATCGGCAAGTCAAAGACTTTTAGGGTTCATTCTCTTACATAAATTATCCAAGCATTGCAACCGTGACAGACACGTTCCCAAGAGCACCGCCAGAGCGGTTCCAGTCTCCAGGTACAACAGCATAAGGAGACTGCTCAGGGTCATAGCTTCCAATGCTAAAGTTATTGTCCTTCGACCCCCAGGGGCAGTCCCAGGAGATACTGCAGATTTGGTTCTTGCCATCATAGAGATTAAAGCTGCCAGTAGTTCCTGACGCCGAATCTGAGCGGCCACACGAGTTAACTGTTTCCTTTGATCCAGGAGCTACGACGGTCTGGTCGACCTCGGTAGCAGAAATCTCGTGGTCCTTGGAGCCTTTGTAAAATTTGCCCCTTGGAAAGTATTCGTTAGTATAAAGGCTTGAATCAATACTAACGAAGGGATATTCACGCACCAGTTAAGACTAGCGTCCTGGACTTGAATATTGGACCTTTTCATACGATCGTATATTTCAACACCAACCCACTGGGCTTCAGCTTGGGGGGCCATGGTAACAGCTGAACGCCTTTGAAGAAGTGTTGTAGTAGATACCAAGTGGACCCTGTGATATGGAAAGTTATCGGTGGTGGGTAGCGATAGAACTGGACAGGGCGTCTTTCAAATAGGTGTCGACGTGTAGAGCGCCGACATCCTGCCTGGTTTTTTGGCTTCCCTTAGTTTGCGCTCTGTGAAGAAACTTTCACACCGTTCGAAGCAAGAAGTGGTAACTGACGTGGGAGTGGAGAATGATATGAGGTTAGGTTACCGTGGTCCGCGCCATCTCCAGCGCATGTGAGTACCTTAGTCGTACCAAGACAGCGAACAGACCCTCGAATCTCACTTACTATCCATATGACTTCCTCGGAGAAACTATTCATTATACTTAGACGAGGCAGCATTTTAAGAGATTGATCCTGCCGACTGCATTCATCCCTGAACTTCGCCCCCTATGTTGTATGCTGTATGCTGTATGTATTTCCCAGGCAATACAGGACAAGTGAAACCGCTTGTCTCCCACAATTATGACGCAAAGGTAGGATGCAAGTACATCAGCGCGTTGCAATTATTCACTCATCATGACGAGACTTGCAGATGTACCCAAAAACCCGTTTTAAGGTTTCGGGTCGCAACATTGTCAGTTCTTGATAAAGGTGGGCCATTCATCGCATCTAGGTACGCTTGTTAGTCCAACAACGGTACCTGTCCACTCTGGCGCAAGCATTGCGCCATCGCGTGGACGGCCAAGGGTCTGAGCGGTAGCGAACTCTATTTTAGGTATCCGATCGAAAGGCCGGCCGGCATCCACCGAGAAAACTTTGGGGAAGGTATCACGCATGGCCAGGCCAAGCTCCTTCTCATCACAAAGCATTGCCTCACTGCGGCAGCTAAGTTATAATGGAGAGTGTAAAAGGAGACACAGACACAATGGAACAGCCGTAGGCCTTACAGGTAGCCTATATTTGGCAAAGGCTCTAAACCTCTCGTAGGAAGCCGGGCCCGTAGGGCTCCAACACACACTACCTGCGGTAGGCGCTGTAAGCCGTTAACTGTATGCTGCAATGTTGCTGCCGGGTTCAGTGAACTCTGTGGGTGTAGTGTGTGTCGGGGTTGTCATGTAAGGGTGTGTGGGAGTTACTGTGGGCTGTTGTGGCTGTGGCCGTTGTAAGCTGCAGCGTGATTACAGTGGGCATCAGGCACTAAGGCGGTTAACAACGTGCTGAACGATCACACAACAAGGCAGGAGGGCATGCAAGAATAAACCTTCAACACCTCACCGACGACGTCATCAAGAGCGGGAATCTGCCTCCCGGGCTGGCCAGCGGAGACGGGGCACTCGACTCTATGGTATGGCCTGGACCCTAGAGCTCTACAGCCTCGCCACTCTGCGTGACGAGCTCATATCATGTGTCTTTTGGAGAACTGGAGCGACTTCAATGACCCCAGGACGCGAGCGATGGGTGGCACATCTTCAATGTCTCGACTGTCTGAGACAAAAGATATTGTGCGCTGTCGATATGACCCTTAAATCCCCCACAGGCTACCCAGAGGTAATTGACAGATATGGCATTGATCAGGATTATGGCAGTTGGCCAAGTCTTTTGCTGCGAGCAGTCCTTGCCGATACTATCAGCATCGTACGAAGATACTCACAATCGTAACACATGAGCACTAGAAGAATGTATGTGACGATAAGATAGCGACCAATACATTTTGAAGCACCCGACGCAGCCTTGATCCTGACCTAAGGGGAAGCGATTCCGGGGCCTCTGATGAAGGCTCAACATTTTGTTCTGCATTTTCGCCATCATCAAGTTGTGCGTCGCTAACTCCTCCATAGTGGAAATATCATATTCCCCAGTAGACGCAAAAGTCCCTGGCGTGTCTAAGCAAAGAAAGAACAATCAGGAGCAACTTCGGTCGAACAGCTAGGTATCGCCTGAGTACTGGAACTCGGCGTATAGTGGCGGAGCAAGGTCAGCGAAGCACGGGACGGACTGGGGCAGTCGGTCCCTTGGGCTTGGTCACAGGAGCCCAGGCCTCCGCGGAACGATGTGGTAAGATAATCTGCTCGCCAACGACTAGTTGGAGTAGAGTGACGAGGTCGATTGTCCTGCCGTTATCACGACAAGCCAAAGGCACCTTCCAACCTGTGGTTACTAATACGGACAGCAAAGGCCGATCGAGTAGTGGCTTGCTGTCCCGTTGCAAACCAGCCGATTCTTCGTCTGCATGTTGTACTGTTTGGCTTGGGCCGCCGCGTGGCTGCTCAGTGGCCGTCGTATTGCATCGCGGAGAGCCGCAAACGGCGGTACGAGGCTGGTTGCTCGCTCGGAGCAACGTGCCGTGACCCGATAGCCAAGCTAGATGATTTAAGATCAGCTTATAATAGCTTGCGAGCCATGCCCTAGGCGCCTGTCAAGCAAGTTACGCCAAAATTGCACTCGGCGTACACCGAACGTTTGCAAAGCTGAACTTGACCGTTTCCTCGCGCGGACATACATGAAAATCAAGGTGACCCAGAACCGGCCGAGTAAAATTGAGCGAGAATGACTACTTTCAGCAAGCCACTGTCGCTTGGATATCTGTCCGATCTTGTTGCTGGACCTCGGGCTGTAATGGAGTGCAGGCGTGGGCATAGAAGCGGTCGTCTTAAATATATCATCCGGATTCTGTTTTTTGTTTGGGTTACCACCTTCGCTGATAGTGGGGGCCTATAGCATAGTATGTAAGAAAGCGAGTGTCTACGAAATTTAGGGTATCATCACAACACCAAGCAGGCGGAGACATATCGTGGTCAAAGATGAGTACGAAAATCAGAGGTGAGGAATTGGGAGTATTGAAGTCATTCAAAGGTCGGAAAGGAGTTCTTCTTTAATACTTTGCTTTCCTCCGTGTTCTCTCGGAGCTTTTATCCGAATCATCTCGGGTGCTTGCTTTCAATAATACTCAGGTTACTGAGGAGTGTTATACTAGACTTCGGCCAGTGTCTTAAGTTGTAGAGCACGAGATCGCGAGGTGCTGTCTTAACAGTATTAGTATATTGCCCAGGTTAACGCAGTAAGCTTCCCAACAAGAACTTTCAACGTGTAACTGTTTGAGCTCCCAAGGGCTACCCCTCCGATTTATGTTAGCAGAGGGACAGGGTCAGGTACGTATGTAATGGATCCGGAGATCGTAACCAAAATATCACGTAAATGATTCCATTGAAAGCTGGATAGGCACATCTGATATGGAGAGGAGTTTAGGTGTGTCTATAGACAAATAGTATTTCGTCGGCTCGTGCTGGATTGCCCGGATCACCCAGTGATCATATTAACAAGATGAGCTTGCCATGGCGATGATCCGCCGGTGTTTGCGACCGGACGGATTGGGCGCTTGTGGGTGGCGGAGGGACACTTTGGGGTGCGGAGTAGTTTACCCTGAGCTCAAGGGGACGCCATGCTTCGAAATATACACGGAGCAGCAGGCAATTTTGTTGTCCCAGTGAGGAGCCGTACGTATGGCCGCTCGCATAGTCGGGACATGGTAGATCATGACAACCATAGGCACAAGCTACACGTTGCGATGCAATTTGGTACGACCTGGACTGCATCAATGCATCGATAAGTCTAGGTAAGGGCAAAGACGTCAAATATTAAATTGTAAAGCGAAAATCGACGCTATCATAGATGATCAGCTCGCCTCGGTCCGCCCTGTCATTGCAGTGTTTGAAATATATCGATAGGCCGAAAGTGAGGAAACTGAGCAGCACGGCGCACCTGAACTTGCTTTTTAGCGACGTCATTGTCAGGAATGGGGACAGTACAGCAGGGCTTCACATACGTCAGGCAGGCAATCAAACCAGGGTAGAACTCTGGCGCGTCCTGGCTTCGGAACAGGAGGCTGCCCGCAATGCCGCCAAAACTGCAAAAGATGCTCAACGACGTCGAGGAAAAGGCTCGTTGCCACTGCCCTCGAACATTGTTCGCCTGTCTCAATATTTCAGCTCTTGTTCTCGGTGACGAGGTAAACTACGTACCTGCCAGGTCATGAGGGCGGGGACGTTGGCGTTGACGCCAGCCACGGCGATAAATATGCCAAAATATCGAATTGGCGGGCTGGGGTGGAAGCCCATGATGGGCAGACCGATCATGCTGACGAGTGAGTTTATCTGAATGATCAAGGCCCGCTTCCGATAGCGATCGCCCAGCCAAGACCCAATAAACATATAGAGCGAGGCAAACAAATACGGTGGCGTTCCCAGGCACTGTGCCATGACGACGCTGAAACCCAGGCTTTGCCGCAGGACAATAGGCAGGAAGAACGCAAACGAGTATGACAGAGTCGTCGACAGGCTGGAGTTGTTAGCCTAGTGTTCGATCCGTCCGGCAGACGGGAATCGTGGACCTACAAGAAGGCAAACGCAAAGACCCATACTTCGACATTCTTGGCCGGCATGAGGAAGGCCTTCAGCTTGAACGGCTCAGTATCGACGTCTCCACGGTCCGCGTCCAGTCTCCGTATGACCGCCCTGACTTGGTCGGGTTTCAGAAACAAGGGAGTTGGGTTCTTGACTTCCTCATCCGGAAACTTGACCAGCAAGGCGTAGGAAAGCAAGCCGACGGCACACGTGATGACTCCTTCGAGTATGAAGATCCTGAATTTATCAGTACACTTCGGCACACGTTGAGCTTCGTTGGGCGCCATGCTACGAACCATCTCCAACCCGCGATCCCTTCCCTGCCATCCAACTGCATGAGGCCGTACGCCAGGACTCCGGATAGCGCCGCGAGGATGCATCCGGCCATATAGAAGATAGAGTAGCGACGGCCAATCTCAACTGCCGCAGAAGTTAGCTAGGCCCCTTACCAGACACCACTGGAAGTCCGAAAACCAACATCGAGTGTACCACGTTGACAGCAAATACAAGGCACTGGGACCGAAGCCAGACTCGAGTAGCCCCAAAAGCAGCCGCAACGGAACCATCACCACCCAAGTCGGGGAGAAACCAAGCCCAATCACGACTGCGCCCCAGGCCATGCATATGGCAGACAAGAAGAGCCTCGCCCCGAACTTACGACAGAGCACTGCCATAACAGGTTGCGCGAGCACGTTGGATATGAAGAAACTTAGCGTGATGATATTGTAACCAGACCCAGTCTCAATCTCGAGATCCACGAGCATGCCAGCGACGGCCGCATTGGCCGTGTTTTTGCGGTTCATGAGCGAGATGCCATATATGAGACCGAGCGCCGGCAGTAGCCTCCAGTCGATTCGGCGTTGGATTGGAGCATAGTCTTTGTGCTGCAAAGCAGAGGATATCTCTGCGTGGGAGACGGTGTCATCACTGCTCTCCTGCTCGACTACTGGGCTCTTCTCAATGGAAGTCATTTTGAGAGAGCTTCGAAGAGTCATTGACTTGCCTACACACACGCACCAGGGGAGACAAGCTTTTATGAGGAGCCTCGGCTGTTGATGAATCCGTCGATACAGGTACCAAGCCGCCGTCCCCGCGCTCCATCCCCTTGGCGCGCCGTGTTCAGAGTGCTTTGAAGAGTTATTGACACGCCCACACATCGCGCACCGAGGGAGTGAGCCTTTATGAGGGGCCTCGGCTGTTGATGAATTTGTCGACACAGGTACCAAGCCGCCGGCCCTGCCCTCCATTCCCTTGGCACGCCGTGGCGTGCGGGGTGTTCCACCGGAACAAGCGGCGCTCGGCGCTCGGATTGGAGGACTGGGTCGTCGGCCGCTCCGGCGGCCTCCGACTCTCCGTGGCCCCGCATCTCCAGCCTCCCGCCTGGCTTGGCTTACCACGAGGCCAGGGTATTGTGATCGCAGAGCCGCGTAAGAGCCATCGGATCGGAGCATCAAGGCCCTAGATATCTCCGGCGGTGGAATATTTACACCATGCTGGTTGAGCCCTTACCCCACGGGGGAGGCAATAGTTTATCGCCAGCCAGCACGCTTATATACAGGCTTCCGCACCGCCGCCTAGCCCCGTCGTCCTCTCAACGTCCAGGTACAAGTCTTCAAGCCCCCAGACCGTCTCCACTACGCCCCCCAAGCATTCCAACACAATGGTCGGCGCCCAAGAAACGCATCCATCATCCAAGGATGCCCACCGGGGCTTCATTGCTACCCTTGAGCCACGTGTGATCAGCGGGGACGGCGAACGGGAAATATGGAACCTCGACGCGTACAAGTTCCTCGAGGGACCTGCGCCGCCGACGGTGAACAAGAAGCTGTGGGAGCACAGCAAGCTCACTGCCCTCCATGGCTTGTTCGAGGTGCTCCCTGGCATTTACCAGGTTCGAGGATTCGACCTCTCCAACATTACCTTCCTGGAAGGTCGGTCCGGGATAGTCGTTGTCGACCCCTTGGTCTCGGCAGAGTGTGCTACCGCGGCTCTGTCGTTGTACAAGACTCATCGCGGAGATCGCCCTGTGGTGGGCGTCGTATACTCTCACTCGCACATCGACCATTTCGGCGGCGTTCTGGGCGTTCTGCCGCGAGATAGGAAAATCCCCATCATCGCTCCGAGCGGCTTCATAGATGAGGCGATAAGCGAGAACATGTTGGCCGGTCCCATAATGCTTCGTCGCGCCCTCTCCATGTACGGAACGGCACTGCCAAAGGATCCACGGGGTCAAGTGGGATGCGGACTCGGCACGTGCGCCTCGACCGGATCAACCGCCCTGGTCCCTCCCAACACCCTGATCGAAGAAACCGGACAGGAGGTCGAGGTCGACGGCCTGAAACTCGTCTTCCAGATGGTCCCAGACACCGAGGCGCCGGCCGAGTTCAACTTCTACATGCCGGACCGGAAAGCGCTGTACATATCCGAATGCGCCACCCATTGTCTGCACAACATCACCACGCTCCGAGGAGCCCTGGTTCGAGATGCCAAATCGTGGTCCACCCATCTGGACGAGACCATCGAGCTCTACGGTCAGGAGTCCGAGGTCCTCTTTGCCGGGCACCACTGGCCGACCTGGGGCACATTGAACATTGTGCAGCACGTGTCGGAGCAGAGAGACCTCTACGGGTATCTGCACGACCAAACCATGCGGTTGATGAATCTGGGTCTCAACGGCACTGAAATTGCCGAGCGAATGACCCTGCCACCTCGTCTGAGAGACGCTGCGCATACCCAGGGCTTCTACGGCTCCGTCAGCCACAACGTCAAGGGCATCTACCAACGGTACATGACGTGGTTCGATGGCAACCCAGCTCACCTGTGGAAGCATCCACCCGCCGAGGAAGGTCGACGCTATGTGGAGTGTTTCGGCGGTGTTGATGGGCTCCTGAAGGCGGCCGAGGGATTTGCCCAAGCAGGTGATCTCCGCTTCGCAGCCACGTTGCTGGACCACGCGGTCAAGGCGCATCCAACAGATAAGGCAGCGAAGGCAGCACTGGCATCTGTGTACGAAAGGCTGGGTTTCGGTGCGGAGAATGCGACGTGGCGGAACTTCTTCCTCACGGCTGCAATGCAGCTGCGCGCCACGCACGCCCGGCCAGTGGTTATGCCGACCCTTCCTGCCCTGAACCCTATGGGTACCGTGGAGCAATGGCTCGACTGCCTCTCAGTCCGGCTCGACGGCTTAGAGGCTGCCAAGGAGTCTCTCGCCATACACATCCAGGACCGAGAGCTCGGCACCGGTTTGCTGATTCGTCTGAGCAACGGCGTTCTGACGTATCGTTGCACCAAAGGGAACGCTACTAACGCGGTCTTATTAACTCTAACCCTACGTAAGAATGAGCTCCTCGACGTCCTGAACGGAGACATGGCTTTGGCGGAATCCAGGGCTTCCGGAAGCTGTGGTCCGTTGGAGACGTTGCTGAAACTCTGCTCCGTGCAACTCAAGAGGCAAGCGGCCACAAGCCGGATCTAACTGCTTCGAGTTGCGGTCTCGTATTAGACATAGAGTAGACTACATTAAGACAGCATACTAAGAAATTGGTTACAACCCCAGGCAGATGGCCACGGGATGGGCTGGCTGAGCATGGGAAAACGCTCTGATGAGCCAACCACCAGTCCACTGGATTTTCAGTTCCCCGTGGCTCCATCCATATGTATCGCTAAAGATGACGCTTGAATTGACGGTAGTGAAACGGGATGGGCTTCTTTTGGGGTGCCCAAAACAGGCCGGGGTGGCCATTTCTATGTGTAGGAACTTATTCTCTCGGCTGCCCTTACAGGCCGGTCGTCTCCGGACATCCGCATGGCGAAGATAGCGAGTGCACAACTTACGCCGCCTCCTCCTCGATCTTCGCTTCTGGGTCTCCATAGGCAAGAGATCCGCTCAATACTGCACCGACATCCCCTTCATCCGGCATGGTCGGAATTGTCATTTCAAAAATGTTGTCGATATAGGTGTACTGGCGGTACCCGAGCCTGGCAATCGGTGCAGCTTTGAGCACGTCGAACAACTATTCACATAACCATCAGCAGCCGCCTCACAACTAAGATGCTTCATATTACGTACGCCATCGGGAGTTATGTATTCCCCCTTGACATGGATGCCGAGCACACGCCCGATAACGATGTCGGAATTGCCGACCAGATGAGGCCCAGCTGTGCTCTTGCCGTGATATTCGTTTGCAACACGTACAATGCTATGCACGCGGCACTCGAAAGACACGGGCGAGTCTGCAACGCGAGGCGGGCGCACCAGCCGGGAGGGAGCCTTCTTGATTTTGAACTCGTCAAATTCGTCATCCCACGTCTCTTTCCCGGTGTTGTTAACATCTTCGCGAAGGTCATAGCTGAGACGGACAATCTCGTTAGCATGTTTGCGGCCGTAGATGACGAGGTGAGAGATGTGCTTACGTTGCCATGTTCCAAACGAACTCGTTCGTCTCGATACAGTTCATGACTGTGTCCCTGGACCTCTTCTTGTACAGGTCCTGGTGACCAATAAAGCTGTGGTTGAATTAGGCCTGTCACGCTAACTGCGGGGAATCAAGGGCGGACGAACAGGATAGTGGGAGGATGGAACGAAACGTTCTGAAACTGACTAAAAGGCGCCAAATTGTCCTTGCCGTCTTGGCTGGTCGTGCTGATCCACCCGATCGGACGTGGGATAACGAAGCTTTTGAACGGATCGTGCGGCAGCCCGGATGTTTCGCCCTTCAAAGGCTGGTAGAAAAGATCTGGCTGACCCATGTTGTAAGAGATATTGAGCCGAGGAATGCGAAGCGGAAGGGGAACGTGCTTTAAGAGTAGTATGGGATGATGCTGTTTGAATCGTAGTGAAAACTGGGATGTCTTGAACAGCGTGCTTCGTCTCGTATTTATATCCCGTCATAGCAAGTACGAATGGTACAGTTTTTGTCTGCGTCTTTTTCTCGATTGAGAAAATGCATATTTTGTCGCGAGAGCACCGGCATCTACGGCGACAAAATCGGTTTCAGCATGACGTTATGGCTCATGGTTTAGTAAAGATGATTGTGGTTGTGTGCCGAGGCGTGGCGCACGGCCCGTAGTCCAAAAAGCGCCACCAACGGCGCACCTGACGGCCTTGCCGCTATTGGACCTTGGGCGTTGGAAGTGTCGGGCGCTCATTGTCCTTCGGTGAGTCGATTAGAAATCCGTCGCCACAGCATTTCATCCCCTTGGCCAGTGACCTCGGTTGCGCAACAGGTTGAGATGGCAAGTTCGATCTTTTCACGTTGCCGAGGCAGGCATTAATGTTCAATCCTATCAGTACAGCGCTTGATTATGTGGTCGCAACAAGACGTTACTCATTTAAAGGTGCATATGCAGACTCACTTTCCAACTAGGCCGTCGGTCTCGATTATAACGGATATTGCAAAACACCTCCGTCACAAAACATGACATCTTGGACAGCGTGTTTTACACACCGTGGCCCCTGGGACGCCTCAACCAGGGACCTGTCCGCACTCTCCTTTATCGAAAAGTACGCTAATCAAGTCGACTCTCTGGACATCTCTGGCCCGTTCCACGAGTGGTATGCTCCGAGCTGCATCTTCTACAACGCCGATGGTGCAGTGTACCATGGCGGTGACAAAGTCTGGACCTGGATGAAGACCTTGTTTGGCCCGTTTCAGGCGCTTCGCCACGACATAGCGTTCGTTCGACTATTCGACGCCTCGCGAGACGAAGCGGCTCATGCGAGGGGGGCACAGTGGATCGTCTTGGAGACGGAGACATCATTTACCCTGAAAGGCCAGCTCGCAGCTAGTGGCCCAATTATTTTACCGAGGTTGTTGATGTTCCTGGTAGGCGATAGTGAAGTTGTCGGGCAAGGAACAAATGGTATGCAGATCCTAGAAGCCAAAGTCTGGTGGGACAGTGGTGCACTGGAGCGTGAGGTCACAAAAAGAAAAGGGCAACTTGACATGAACTTGCTTGACCCAGTCCAACGCAACGGCGAGAAGTGGGAGTAGGCCAACAAAGTGGCTCAGATTTGCTGGTTGATTCACTCCGAGGGTGGGAGAGAAACGCAGATAACCGTCAAGGGCTTCATGATATCCGGAAACTCATGCTTGTCTTGGCAAAGGGGTCAACCAAGGTCTACGTGGGAATAGCTACTTGCTACTTATTAATAAAGCAGTTAGTTACTGAGAGGACAGTAGATGCGACTGAAAAGGGGTGGAAAGTCATATACTCGTACACCTATAGAAATAATGGGGCCAGGCTGCCAGGCATAAGCAGGGTAGGTCTTCCCCCTCCCGGCCAGAGGCATGAATTAAAGAATCAGGACACATTTCAACGGATCTATTGGCCACAGCCTCGGGCTTCTCAACCCGCAAGCTGCCTTGTTGGTGGGGGATGCTGAGATGAACAGCTTACGAAAGCCCGGCAATACACGCAATATACGCCAGGCAGCTCCAGAAGAAAATCTGGGCAAGGCTAGCGAAGAAAGTTCCGGCATATCTAAGGGGCGGGTATAGGAAACGGTGGAGCTTTGTGCCCTGGGGCAGCTCAAACTACTTTGGATTCCTGTCCATGTAGACGGCTGACCTGGCGGGGTCCCGCGCGCCGTGGGGGATGGACTTGACCTGGGCTCTTCGCGCTCTTCGTCACGAGAGTTGTTCATTGTCGGTCCGTTATGCAAGCGTAGTACGCAGGCTAATCAGGGTACATAGCTTGCTGTTCCGTCGAGCTTATGATTATGCCGCTATTGTTTGTGGCTATCTCAGTACAATCTCGCACAAGTCCATCAAAACAAGTCTCGGCCCAAAAATCCCACCAGAATCTCTGGGAACCACGCGACGAAAAGTAGGGAACGCCAGTCCACCACTTTCTTGATAGTCAAGCACGTACTGCGACGCGATTGACCCAAGTAGTACATCTGGCGCATAATCCAGACGTCGCAGCTTGAACCGCTTATCGTAATAGAATCGTTGGATCTTGTTGTGCGTCGGAAGATTATCCGGATAAACCACCTCCAAAACTCGCCACTCTTCCCCATTCTCGTAGTGATCCTGTAGTTCACGAGTTTGAACTCCAGGCATCTTGAAAGAGAAAGGAGCGGTCAGATAATTCCACATAGCATAACCGGCGAAATACAGTAAATGCATGTCATCCCAAGGCGAGTTCTCATTATGCTGAGCAAAGGCCGCGCGGGGATTACCCCGGGATGAAATTATTTCACCACCATGGTTCTCAATCCAAGTCTTGTGCGGGAGGTACTCCCAACGCTCATCGGCTCGATCCCCCAGTCCAATGAATGACGCCTTGGGAGAGCGGGGATCGATTACGACTGTGGGTTGACGATGTCCCGGATAGCCTTTACTATCAAATAATAAGCCAGAAAGATTGAATTTGACTTCGATGGACTTAATTTCGTTGAACCGACTCTCACCTCCGTGGGCCTCGAGTACCGCAGATAAGAGATCAGGTCTGGTTAGATGTCAAGGATTAGATACGGCAGGACAGGATTGTGCAGTGATGCATGCAAACCTTGAGACGTCAGTTGCAGCCATCTTGTGAACCACTGCAGTGCTGGACTAAGTGCTGCGAAAGTCAACCCTCTGGTATGAGCTTCGATTCTCAAATAATTAAGCTACGTATGTTGGAAACTGATTGAGCGAGAAGCCCTTACATACTGTCGGGATTAGAGTGCTAGCGCCACCTGCAACCATTAAATGCTGAAGAGGCAGAATATATGGCTGCATTTGTCATTCCACGGGCTTGAACTGTCTAGCCAAAACAAATCCTCCCTGTGCAGGCATCTCACATCCGAAATGCATGAGGGCGCTGACTTCAGCTCCGCGTCTGCCGGGCACACCATCTAGTCTAGTAAGAAGTTACATGCAACCGAGGCGCCCCCATAGCAAGCCGCTTAGAAAAGCTGGTCGCGCCTAACCGGATGACGGCGGGACCTCCCGCGACGAAGTGGGGCAGATCGCGACAGCCGAGGCCTCACCACAATGTTTAGTAAACATCACCCAGCAACTGCGCTGCAGGCTTTCCGCCACAGGTTCGCAATTACTGTTCTAAAATTTATCAGCAGTATGAGTAGTACATGCCTCTTCAGATTCCGTAGGTCTGTGGCGTCAGTTGGAAGTGGTTGGTTGAGTAGCCGCTATGGTGGCGTTGCCGTCCGCCAGTCCCGAGTCTATCCAATTTATCAGCAACGACTTACCCCGATATCCAGGGTTGTGGTTGTCTTCACTATATTATCCAATATTAGGCTCTCACCGTTGCCTTGTCAAACTTGTCCTGATTGTAATTTACGAAATACAGATTGCTGTCAACTTATTCTACTCGCAACAAGAAATGGCAACCGACAAGAAGCTCGTCGTGGTCCTCGGTGGAACGGGAGCCCAGGGTACCCCCATAGTTGAATTCCTGTTGGAACACTCCTCACACATTTTCCGGGTTAGGGCTGTTACGAGAGATTCCTCAAGTGCCAAGTCGCAAGCCCTCGCAGAACTGGGAGCTGAATTAGCTGTGGCTGATTTTGACGATGAGTCTTCTCTCAGAGATGCCCTTCGCGGAGCGAATTCCGTTTTTTGCCTCACAGACTTTTACGATAAGTCAACCATTGATGCTGAGCTTTGTCGCGGAATTCTCATAGCTCGGATAGCTTCCGAGTTACCGGAGCTCGACAACTTCATCTTTAGCTCTCTTCCAGATGCGAGAAGTTTATTTGGCGGACAATACCAGCTTATTCTACCGTATAATTCGAAAACATATATCAAGGAAGGCATTCAAAGAGGATTTCCGGACTTATGGGCCAAAACGACCGTCTTATACGTCAGCTACTATTTTCAGAATTGGTTGAAATATCCGGCAATCTTCGGGCCCGTAAAGGTAGCTATCTAGCCTTCTGACGCATAATCGGCAGTTACTCTAACTTCTCCATAGAAGCCAGATGGATCATTTGTTCTGAGCATGCCTCACGCAGGTGATGACGCTATTTCCATGACGTCCTCTCTAGACACGGGAGCAGTGGTTGATGCCATCCTAAGGGGTGGATCCAAGTACCACAATAAGACGGTCGCCCTGGTCGCTGAACGTTTGACGGAGGAAAAGAAACTCGAGATTTGGTCCAAAGGTACGATGAAACCTAGAAGCTGAACTTGAACTAAATTTCTAACGATGAATAGCGTTGGGTGTGAAGGCTGTCTTTGAACAGGTTAAACCTGCCGAGTTTTCAAAGCGGCTGGAAACCGCTGGCGTTCCCAACGCTCTTGCGCAAGGATTGACTCAGTTGGCAGAAGTTGTAGCAGGCCAAGAGGACTATGTTGAAACCGATGGGGTTATCAAAGGCAGAGAGGTAATACTTGCAAGCCCCGAAGCCCAATACCCATACTAACATATTGCGATAGATCTTGAAGTCGAGCTACGAGTTGAAGACCTGGGAACAGTATGTGAGGGAAGAAGATTGGTCTGCCTTCCTTGAGCCGACCAGAACATGACGTACCCTATCAGTCAAAGGTTACATTTGGGATTGAAGTAGGCTCCGGCCACGCAAGTACATGCTACACTGCATTTAAGTACTGTTTTAATGCCTGATGGCAAGCTAATGGCAACTGTTGCTACTTGGGAATAATGTATGAGACTGCTCTACTGCAGTGGAAGCTTAGCGTCCCCAACGCCTCGGCGTATGATGTCTATCAGTGTCCATCGAGGTAGCATACCAGCACTCCCGGCAACGCTCCCCCACTCGTACCCGGCCATGGGGAGATCGGCAAATGGTGGCTGTAGTCCGTTAGTAGTGCCAGCAGAATATTTTAACTTGTGAAGGTCCCCGACTTGGCATTTGCGGCCAACCAGATCGAGAAGGCTTGGCTACTATCCGACGACAGAGCCTTAGTCAAGGTCGGTATGTTGGCGCAACTGGTCCCCAAGCGATTTCACATCATTTGTAGCATGTGAAAGTACTCAATGCTATGGCGGGCTTGAGGCATAATATTAGGAGTTGGGAGATTACAGAGAAATGCTGGCTCAAGCATCCAGTTTAAGAATGAATTCTGGTATGCGAGATCATATGAAATACTGCTTCTGCTTATTTCTCGTGTCCTGAAATTTCCGCCTGGAGAGCTTTGAGAGCATTGAACGCGGCCCTAGAAAAGTTCACGAAGCGCGCCTTCTCTACCTCCTCGGCAAAGATGTCCTTACCGGACCCATCGCCGTCAACACCAAAGCAGGCTCCAAGTTCTCCCACAAAGTTATCGTATGTAGTCGTCAGCTTCGTCCTGAATATCCCGCACATTAACCCTTTGAGACCTTCAAATGTAAATCCACTGCGTGGAAATAGTTCTGTCACGACACGATACTCTTCCCTCGATATCAAACTTGGGCCGAGCCCAACGTCAAGGTTGGGACCCAAGAAGTCAGCTGCGATTCCCAAGCTCGTAAGGGCTACTTAGCTGGCGGCGTGCCACCCAATAGATGGTGTCGTGTGCAATGCGATTGCATACCAAGGTCGTTGAATTGTTGCACTGTCCCATGTTCCGGTCATCCCCATCGTCTGACATTTCGGTCCAGTGTTGTCCTTGAGGAACTGTCTGGCGATGCTTGCCCTACTGACTTCAAAGCGTTTGTCTTGACACAGTTACATGTAAACACCTGCTAGCCTGTCAGGCGAGATGATGCGCTACTCTTAGATCCATGATACAGGCGGCACTTGTCTCGACCTCGACATTTTCCTATGTTTGTAGCGTTGCCCTGGCCGTCCTTAACTCATCTCATTATCTTAGGCATGTACTTGTCCTATACTCCCAACCATCCTTTCCATCTCAACCAGTCGCAGCTGAGGATAAACTGAAATGTTCCCGAAGAGGTCACGGCAGCAGTCAGTATCCGACAGCAATAGGTGCCACCACGCCGTCGAAAGCGGTGGCAACAGCGCCTGGAGGCCAAAAGCGATGAGCGGCTATTGGGCCGATCGTGGGCGGCGCTTGGGCACGCCGAACCGGCCACTAGCCCAGGTAGCGGCTATCATGATCTCAGCAGCGCTGGTCGGTGGAATGCCACGGCCGCTTGCTCGGTACTGTAGGCCGCCTTTCAGGAACCACTATGAAGTACCGGGTAATATAGAGTCATTTCTTTCGAATAGTACGATCAATTAGAACGAGTATAGCTACAATCAATTAAAATCCTTCGTATCCAGAGTGTTAAACTCGGGTTCAAACAGTTTATCAGCCATATCCGCGATGGTTTTAGGCTTCCTGCCCAACAGAGTCTCAAGCGTAGGGTCGAGAAAGCCAGTTTCGCTACGTGCCATTGCCGCATGCCAAGATGCCCAATTGGGCAGAAAGTCTTCCTGATCAGCTGGGAGGGACTTGTGCTGTTTGTGATGTTTTATGGCCCTGTCGGCGCCAACCACACGGACTGTGGTGCGACGCCCGGTGTGCAGGTCGTAGAGCCCAACGATATCACTTATGCTAAGCAGCTCTGGACCAGTAAAGTTGATGGTCTGATTCTCGTAGGCTCTCTGCGGCGTTTGCATTAGCAATTTCTCAAAAAAGGACAGTCTCTGAAATCTTCGGTCGGGTACATACCCAGTTTGCCAGGACCTTGGCTGTCGCTTCCCCCAGGTCATCGCGGCTAGCCCAATGGTTGGGCCCATCATCTGGCATAACCACTTCCGCATCGCCGGTAGACCCCAGTCTCAAAAAGCCAGCAAAGTTGTTCCAGAGATGATTGTATGTGGGGTACCGCAGGATTGTCCACCTCAGACCTGACGCTTTGAGGTAGCGAACCGTCTGGATGTGTGCTTGCGCCACGCCAGCAATACTCGTCTCGCCGTCAGCACCACCGAATGTCAGAGACGTGTAAAGCACGTGCTGAACTCCCGCAGCTTTTGCCGCATCAATCGCATTGCGGTGATACTGGAACCGTTCCTCTCCGACGGATGGGTACGAGACTAGGAAAACTGCATCTGCGCCATCAAAGGCTTGACGGAGCGATGCAGGGTCTTTGAGGTCACCGCGGCGTACTTCGATGCCTGCACGAGTTGCCCTTATTGAGTTTGACTTGCCACTCAGACTCGACAGGCGGAGGCCAGTAGGCTCAATGAGGTTTTGTCGCAAGATGGTCTCGAGGGCCACGCTGGCGAGCCCGCCGGAAGTACCTGTCATATAACCATCGACGTTTAGCTTGCGACGTTGTTGGCTGGCACGTTCTATGGCTTGAACTAACCGGTTAGGACAATCATTTCCGAATGGTGAGTGTAGGTCTCGAATTAAGGAAGTGCTGCAAAATGCCCCCTCAACGTTCATGTGGCTTCAGCGACGGATATGCAAGAGATCAGGCGTCTGAGAATGCCGCAAGCTGGTGTGCTAGTGAATTGGATGTATTAAATAGCAGTATCAGATGATATTATCATGAGTTCACGTGGACTTTTCTCATTATAAATCCATGCAGACGAGCTGTTCCAATTGATTCGAATGCGTGCTGCCTCGTTCCCCGACATACGTACACTTCAAATGTCTTGGGGATGTCTCGTCGGATGATGGCGACTGGCCTCTGAGGACCTGCAAGCCGAATGGCGGCATTTACTGAATTTACTGAATAGTAATCGCCCAAATTCCGACACTGAATAGTAATCGCCCACATTCCGACACTGAATAGTAATCGGTGGCAGCTTACAGAACCTGCTATTATAAGCAGTGCTGAGATTGTGCCGCGCAGGCGGGAGGCGCCGCCAATGGCACAGCTGCCCGCACCGCCATTTTGCGCTGAACACAGCCAATCCTCGCCGTGCTCATGAACCTGGGTGGGAGCTTTCCGCCTCCAATACGATGAGTCAGCCAGGGCGCCCGCCTCAATTATACTATGCATGGCCTTGAGATAAAAGAGCCAGTTGGCCCGCTGCGGTCTTGAAATTCCAACAAGAACCCATCTACAACCTCACATTAATCGCCAGTTGTCGGAAAGCTTATATCAGTTTGTCTCCAACGATCTATAAACTCACAACTCATCATGTCCGCTCGCACGTCACGAACTATCGTTGTTACCGGTGCCTCTCGCGGCCTTGGTGTAAGCCAGTCTCGATGTCGAAAATAAGAGACATACACTGATATGATTACCTCACAGCTTGAGTGGGTGCGGCAACTCAGCGATGATCCGTCTAATATCGTAGTTGCCGTTGTACGCAACCCTGAAAAGGCCAAGGAGTCCGAGACGCTACTCCGAAAGAACGTCGCCATTGTGAAAGGGGACTTGTCAGACCTGGACTCATTCTCCGTGGGCCTCTTCCTAATCTTATTCGGGTTCCGCGCATCTAATTCGTTCTAGGACATAGCCGCGGAGATCTCTAAAGTTGGAGGCGGAAAGATTGACATCCTCATCAAGTTAGTAGTCTCTTCTCTCAGTTCAAATGTTCTAATCACATCCTAAGGCGTCCAAGTAATGCCGGAGTTATGGCCGGAGCTGGCGCCGAGCCGCAGACGGGGATTTCCCAGTCCACACCAGCCGAATGGGCTGATCAGGTATAGCAAGCATGCATCCATCCACTCCTTAGGAGTGATCTGCTAACCAGTCGTCGCATGAATAGTTTAAGATTAACGTCATTAGTCTTGTCTTTTTCACTATTGCCCTGATATCCCTTCTAGAGAACGGAAGAGACAAAAAGGTTGTCAACATTGCGTCAATGTTAGGCGACCTCGACTTTACACAGAAGAACCCAGGGTTGCATTTCTCGTCGTACTCCGTCACTAAAGCAGCTGTTACAATGGCCAACGCGAAATTTCATATCGAGTAAGTTTCCTCTAGGTGACGCTGAATGTAGTCGTCTCGAATAGATCACTTACGAGGCCCCGCCGTTAGATATAGCGGGAAAGGATTCACCTTCCTAGCGCTAAACCCAGGCTGGGTTAACACGGATCTGGCGGGAGAAAGCGTGATGGTTCATGTAAGTTTCGCAGCACCTGGTTTGGCTACGCCGTCTCTGGTACATGTGGGCTGATATAGTGTCCGAAGGCACCATTGCAGGTCAACGAATCGATACGGCAGTGTCTTAGCTTTGTGTTCTCCAGTGGTCCTGGTGATAGTGGAAAGTTCTTTTCCCTAGATGGCAGGGCCGAGGCTGTGACGGACTGAGGGTCTTTGCATAATTAGAAGGGAATTGATACCCGGGCAGGAGACTTACACGGGTTGGGTCTCTACTTGCTCTCCTCAATGTTGCCAAGCTGTCCAATCTGTCGTTACATTGCTCACGTGTTGCTGAAATGGTGCGGGAAAAATTTTCAAGGTCAACTCGAGCAATTTCCCTCCGGCTCTGTTATATAGATTAGCATGTCGACTCGAATGCGATCCTTGATACAGGCAATGGCAGGAACCCCAAGGCCTACTGCGTACAGAGCCATCGCATTTTCACCATTGATTTTCTCGACCCGTTCCCGAAATTCCAGAGGCGTAGTTTGTTCGCCTCGGTATTCGACCCAAGGGAACGGTCTGCCCGCCGGCAAAAGGGCGAACGAGTCGTCCTCTCTGGCCTCCTCAACGGGATTCAGCTGCACGCGTTTCATTCATTCTAAGTTGAATTTACTACGTAGAAGCGCCACTTTACCAGGGGCTGAGTTGATTTCCAGTGACAGTCTAGGGTTAGAGACCTATGGTTACGGGCCTGGATGCGGGTCTAAAATGGGGTAGATTGGAGGACCAGGGACATAAAAGGGAGCTGTTTTCCGTATGATCAGATAGACAGCACGGTCGGCAACACTTATACAGAGGGCTACGTAGTTCAATAAGAGAATTCGTGGCCCTAACCTTCTGACAATAAATTCGATATATTATTGATGTGCCGTGTAAAAAATGAAGTAATCTTGTTAGTGCCTTATGGTAGGCATATATTCTTTTATTCAGTTTATCTATAATTATATGCTTTATCGTATTTTCTAGACTCTACGGTCGTTGTGACGTTCAGAGAGACGGTCTCTGCGTTCGGCTCGTGGTGTGGTCTTTAGCCCTCAACAAAGCATCGCTTTCTATAATTAATCTATATTGTAGTTAATTACACGCACGACTGCCTACAGTAGGCTATATAGGCAACTAGATAGCAATTAAAACTCTAGACTCGCTTATGAATAAAAATAGTGTGCTGTGAATAAACACAACAAGTCCTTCGTACAGTAGCTTTCCACGAAGCTACAATAGGCCTTATCGATATCTAGAGAGTAAATAGAAACCCTCAAAAGTCTCGTATAGACCTAGACCCGCTTCCTCCGCATAAATAAAAACCCTAGACGAAAGGGCGGGCCCAAAGCCCTGACTTAGCAGCTGCATCCGCAAGCCGAGCAGCTCGATCCTCCAATACCGCAGGCCGCTAAAATCGAGCAGTCCGAGTCTTTAGTACAGCTAAGCCAGTTTCCAAGGCCACCGTTGGCCGCCGTCCAGCACCACGCGCCAGGCACTAGCACATTACACTGCTTGTAGCACCAGCCGCTGGCGCTGCAGCCGACAGTCTTCGCATAGTAGCAGGCGCGCTCAAACACATGGCCGTCGTTGACCACGGAGGGATGCTCATCGCAGAGTCGGATGTTGTTAGGATCAACCTCCGGAGAGAGGGTGGACCGGTCGACCTTTAGGATGCCAAGCTTGTCACATTTTGCTTCGATGGAGGCAGACAAGCTGCCAGTACTCTGAAGAGCAATTAAGGCCATGGTGAGTGTGAACCGCATTTTAATGAGTGGTGAATCGCAAATAGCCAAAAGGCTGTAGTGGTTTCGAGTGTAGACTTTAAGTTCTTCGTAGATTGCTAATAGCTCCAGAGGATAAGGTAATAGACGCAGAGTGCCAGCTCTTTTTATGCTTGCCCTCAAGGGCGGACGCGGCATCTCCCTGACTTGTGGGTAGTGAGAAAGCATCATTTTCATTATACTCACCTAGGTAGATGTCTCAGTCGCGCACTTGACGGGAATGGGAACTACGGACTTCCTGTCACCCGTGTTTCAGGGAGGCTCTGTATTGCTCGCGATAGACTACAGACTGATATGCCTCTACTTGCACGTAGAACTTGCCGCGTACTTAGTTTACTAGCCCATCGGCATGTGCAATACGTCCTCCGAGGACAGGAGGCTTGAGAGCTGTTGTTTGGTGTAAAATTTGGGAATTGGGTAAGTGGTGCCGGCTGACGGTGTAGTATGCGGTGGGCTATGTATTGGTAATCTTAGCGTATCTAAAGACGGGTTGGCACAAGGCTGCCGCGGAGGCTGCGGTCGGGCATGCAGCAAGTGGGGTTTAAGCAGTAATAGAATCCGACCTGTCGTAACCTGTGTAGTACTCCGTTTGTAGATAACGCCTCCACATTCCGGGTTTCATTCTCTAGTCCAATAATGTTTCGTGGGGGAATTACGTCGAGGCCCAACGCGCGGACCCTAGTATCACAGACTGTTGGCACAGAGAGTTGATAAGATCGTGTGGCCATGCTCCCATGTCCAAGGCGGTAGTGACACCCCAGCGAGAGAGCTGCTCGACGGATTCCAGGCCATGGAGGTGGACGTGGCAATCGATTAGCCCAGGAAGTATGACAGCCCCCTGGCCATCGATCTCGACCGTAACTGTGGCATGTGTCGCAATTCTCCCTGTCCACGAACACAGTTGTCGGGTCCCGGATTCTCTGTCCGTCAAAAGCACGGACATTTGTGATGGCGAAAGTGGTTGGCTGTGCCATGATGGAAGCTTGATTCGTTTGAACCACCAGCTCAATTCGTAGATCCTTACGTCTCTACATATACCCTTACTCGCTTGAGGAGCGGCAGCTGATCTGTCAGGGTACATCTGAGTTCCGGCACAGTATCTACCAGCCGTATCCTAACCGGCCACCGAACTTCCCTTGGCTTGCTGCGGAATTAGGCAATTGCCTGCCCGGCACGAACTATTGCGAGCGGGCATGATCTTACACCGACATGACATTCTGAACTCTCATTGGTCCGTCACATGTTAGTGCTTTCAGTTGACGTTATATGGAGTACCTCGATCAATCGGACGACAGACCCGATGCACTTCACCAGCTCAAGGCGGCGATGCCTGATGGTCTGAGAAGCCACGTGCACAGCACTGAGCCTGAGCTTGCATCGAACACCAGCCAAATAGTCAGCAACTAGGCTACTGGCCGGACTTGTGCCTAGTCGCAGAACTGGATGCGCGGCCGGCCAGCCGTTCTTGGAGCTCGTACTGCAGTGCGTGCCACCCGACGGCAAACGCAACTATTCGCAGGGGAAATCAGTCGGAGATACTTGATAGTGATTGATGTGGAGACACTTTCTTCTATAGTAGACAGACAGCAGATATTGAACTGCTGCCAAGGAGCGTGCTTGAATTGACGTTCTTCGGTGTTGAAAACGAGGAACCAGCACGGCTTGTAATGTTATCAGCGACAAAACTTCACCTCCTTCCCAGGGTCGTGCCAGCCAAGCAACTGCCGCCTCAAGATGCCGAGATGACTGCTGTGTGGGGTAAGGCGATGGGGCATCACCGTCTGGGCATATGGGGACCTGATGGCACATGCGATTCTGATTGAGCCAAGGCCGTTAACGGAGAAATGTGAGGCGAAACCACGGGAATACAGCACATGGACGTGTACACGATGTGAATGAAGTGGATATGCCCAACAGTCAGAACTTCTTGAAATCGCAGCTCCGGAGATCAGCTCCAGACCCTCTTGGCTGCAGCGCTCAGAATGCACTAAATTAGTTTGTTCATTTGAACGAGACCGCCAAACCTACCGAAAGCTGACCTGACAAACCACAAACTAAATCGTCACCAGTTCTCACTAATACGGCTAGAAACCCGAGTTCAATTCACTAAGCACTACAGCTACATTAAAGCTTGGTTGGCCTGCAGAGTTTCGTTGGACTTTACGCAGAGCCACCAACTCAATGAAGTCCAATGAATATCGATACTTGATTCGTCATTCGGCAAACATGTCAGGGTCATCACATTCCATGTCTTCATCTACGATGCGCACAGAGCTCCCAGCCGTCGACGGCTGCGACGCCACTAACAAAAAACAGCCAAATGGGAACACCACCCGCAGCTCCATGGAGTATATATTGTCACGAACATACTCGAAGCCCACCAACGCCTTGGGCATTGACTTGGAGCGGCGACCGAAGGACTCGGAGCAGCCCATCGCCCAACTCAAAACCGCCGGACACGACTTCCCTAACGGTAGCCTAGAGGCGTGGCTAGTCGTCCTAGGAGGATGGTGTGCTCTCTTTTGTACCTTTGGCCTGGTCAGCTCCGTTGGTGTGTTCCAACAGTACTACGTGGCGATACCGTTAAAGCAATACTCCAGCGCGACGGTCAGCTGGATCACATCTGCCCATATCTTCATGATGAACTTTTGCGCGATAGGGGTATGTGAATTCCCACTTGATCCCCCATTTTACGTTGTACCTAGCTCCTGCTAATTCGACAATGGATAGTTTGGGTGGCTCTTTGACAACTACGGTCCACGCTGGCTCCTCTGGGGTGGTACTTTGGCCTACGTCTTTGGCCTCATGATGGTATCCCTGTCCACCGAGTACTACCAGTTCTTCATCTCCCAGTCCGTTGTTGGCGCCATCGGATCGAGCGCTGTTTTCAACTGCTGCATGTCTGCCCTCGTTACCTGGTTCGATGAGCGCCGCGCCGTAGCCTATGGCATCATGGTGTCTGGCTCGTCGGTCGGCGGCGTCATTCTCCCCATAATGATGACCAATCTTATTGACCGTATCGGTTTCCCCTGGACGTTGCGCGTCGTGGCATTCGTATTTCTTGCTCTTCTTGCATTTACCTGCTTGACCGTCAAGTCTAGACTGTGTCCTCGCCCGAGACCGTTCCAGATTATAGAGTTTGTCAATATCGTAAAGGATATTCGCCTGGCCGTTACCGTCGCCGGCATGCTCCTTTTCATGTGGGGCATGTTCCTGCCTTTCAACTACATCTTACTGCAGGCTGAGGCTGCCGGAACGTCTGCCACGTTGATTCCTTACTTGCTACCCATCCTAAATGCCGCGAGGTAAGCAATGAACCCTGGTCTTTAATCACCATTCTCGTTGGCATTTGCATGCTACTAATATTGGACTGTAGCATCTTTGGCCGTATCATTCCTGGGGCTGTTGCCGATAAGCTGGGCCACTATAATGTCATGATCATCATCAGCTTCATTTCCGCGCTATTTTGTCTGGCGGTCTGGACTCCAGTCAAGAATACAGCCGGCATTCTGGCCTTTGTGGTCGTCTTTGGCTTCTCCTCCGGGGGCTTTATCTCACTCGGCCCTACCCTGATTGCGCAGATTTCCGATATCGGCGACACCGGCACACGCGCCGGCGTGGCCTTCACCATCATGTCCTTCGGAGCTCTAACGGGCAACCCAATCGGCGGCGCAATCGTTTCGGCTCAGCACGGTGATTTCTTGGGCCTGCAGCTCTTCTGCGGCTTCACCTTGCCGGCCGGATCCATTGCCTTTTGTGCCGCGCGATATATCCTAGCTGGCTTGAAGGTCATCAAAGTATAAAGTTATTGAAAGAGCTGGCTGCCACCTCATCGAGTGGCCCTGGAGTTGCGCGGAATGAGAACCATCAACATCGACGGGCATGCGGTTCCGAGCCAGTGTGATGCGTATAGCTTGTACGTGGACATTACTAACGCGGCCATACTGACTCTGGTCCTGCGTAAGAATGAGCTCCTCGATGTGCTAAACGGAGATATAGCCTTAGCGGAATCTAGGGCTTCCGGAAGCCATAAGCCGTTAGAGATGTTACTTAACCTTTGCTCTGTGCAAATTAAGAGCCAAGTAGGTATAAGCAGCATCTAATTTGTTACGACCCCAGACCCCAGGTTTAAGATAAGCTTCGTCAACAGAGGGAATCTCCTGCACGGCCACGTAGACGGCAGAGAAGAAAGCCTTGGCCTCGTCAGAGCGCGGCATAGTCAATCATGGAGGGCAGGATGCAAGTTCTCGTGGTTGCTCCGAGGTTCTATTTGTCGTTTAGATACGAGTGGCGTCGGGTTATTATAAAGATCGCCATTGTGAACGGGTGGACAAGTTCACGTGTGGTAGTTTTGGTGGTGTACCTTGCTTACCTACTCGTACCTTAGGCACAAACGTTAGGTGCCTGATTTTTTGTCGGCAGGGTTTGGCGGCGTGGCCCTCGCAGCTAATCTAGGTAGAGAGTGCTAAAAGTAAGCTTGATCGATAATTAACCCCAGTCCCGCATGCCGTGCGGAAGTCACCAGTCCATGCCGAATGACCTGGTCGAGATCGGCGTCACCGTCTTCGCAGATGGGGTCTCATACGGCTACTCCGGAAAACAGGGAAGCTGAGAGCAGCTAAGGTGCTCACATGCTGTACTAAAGGGGCGCGAATGTCACCCGCCACTCCCATACATACATGTAGTCGTTCAGGCTATAAGGTGCAGCCGTCAGACGAATACCGCTTCCACTACGGAGTATAGTAAGCCAAGACCTGGATTTGATTGACGAGTGGTGTTATTGGTTAGATGGGCTTTTGGCATATTGCGCACGGTATTTCGTAGGTGCGCCTAGGCGCCTACTCGTGCGTTTTTGTCGCCGTCCCTCCTGGAAGCCCCCCACTAGCCGCATCTTCTGGATTTCTCCCTTCGAATATTAAAATTTCAGCACGTGCTCGGCATAGCACCCCTACCACCGTTAAGGCGACTGTTTCTTTACCAGAGCTTATTATACCCAATATACCCGTGCCTTATATATTCCTGATATAGCGCAGGATCGATCTCTTCAAACCCATAAATACCTACCGACTCGTCCTTCCTCAACCTACGAATTTATTCCTATAACTGAACTGCTTCCTCAAACCCCTAGGCTTCCTATATTTAACTAAACACATTCATTTATAACTATAGTTATAAAAAGAGTATTCGCTTCCCTAAAGAACCGCTAATATGAAGGCCTCTACTACTTTCGCTCTCCTTATTACCTACCTCGCTGGTAGCGCTCTAGCCATGCCTATTAGTAACAGCCCCGATCTTACGCCTAGGTTCGACGACTTAGAGGCCGCGTCCTTTGACCTCGACAAGCGACACGACGAAGGCGCTGGTGACCTTGACAATCACCACGCCGACGAGGCTAACATTGAGGCCCGTGACCCGATGTTCAACGGAATAGACAGGGAGGCTAGCAACACGCCTCGCACTGTAAAGCCGCGTGCTACGAAGCCGCTTGGCGTTGCGAAGCCGCCTAACATGTTCGGCAAACTCTTCAGCTCCTCGCAGAGCGCCCCGAAACAACCTGGCACGGACACCAACAAGAAGGGCGTTATGCCTACCAAGGACAACACGAAGCTAACTGACAAATTACGCAACTTGGCCCTCCTAAAGACCAATGGGCCCACCAAGGCGAGGAAGGAAGCCGATAGACTCCTGCAGAAGGCCGAGAAGACCAGTACGGAGGCTGACAATCTCCAGAAAAAGGCAAACAAATTAGATGATGATACCAAAAAACTCGATGCGGATGCTAAAGTACTCCTTGCGAAGGCCGGGGATATCAGGAAGGAAGGCGACAAAATCCAGCAGCAAGCCGACATCGCTTACGAGAATGCCAACAAAGCCCAGACGAACCCGCCTACCGGGTTAAAGAAATTCTTGCAAAAGGGTCAAACGCCCGAAAAATTAAGGGATACGGCCGACCAACTCCAGAAGCAGGCCAATGATAAAAAGGTACAGGCTAACGTACGCCAAAATGAGGCCGATAATAAGGAGAAAGAGGCTAGAGTACGTAAAAATAAGGCCCAGAAAGTCAAGAAAGAGGAAGGGGCTGTTAGGGAGAAGATAAAAACCCTTATAACGCAGGCCAATGCCGCTAACAGGAAGGCTAACGAGAAGGACAAGAAGAAAGCCGACCAGAAGAAGGCTGACTAAAGGGAGGCCAATAAGAAAAGGGTGAGACGAATCTCATTAACGTAGTTAACGCTGTCAAGAAGAATATTTATGCTACTACTAAGAAGGCCGGTGCTAAGTTTGATAAGGACAGGCAGAAGTTTGAGGGCAAGCAGGATGGAAAGCCGGATGCCGCGGGCGAGACGTTAAATTCCCAGAAGGCTAGCGAATTTATTAGCGGGTTTCTTTCATAGCCGTCTATTTAAGAAGCTTCCGTAGGTGAACAGGTTTCCAACGACGTTGCTGCACCATCTCCGTCGATATATTAGGTTCGTCAGATAAATAGTAGACAGTTAGTTTATTACAGGCAAAAGACTACACCACGAGCGAAACGTAGAGACCGTTACTCTGGTCGACACGAAGACTGTAGAGCCTATAAATCGCGAGGAAGTGTTACGACCTAGGCAGAAAGCCATAGGATGGGCTGGTTTGTTGGGGCAACCTGCTAGACCCATGGTTGCGGGTCTAGATCCGGGCTCCAATGGGTGGATTAAAGGATTAGGGACATAAAGAGGGAGCTGTTTTCCGTATGAGCATATAGCAAAACAGTCGTTAACATGTACACAGGGCTACGTATTTCGATAGAAGAATTCATAGCCGTAACGTTCTAACGATATAGATTGCAAACTTACTTAATATGTTTTATAAAAGACTGCAATAGTTTAGTTTCCTAAGTGATAAACCAGAGGTTTATATTAGTAGAAAGTTTAGGACATAGTATTTTGGTAGGTACTAGATCTATAGGATCTAACCCTAACTCACTCTAATGCGTATAATCCGACATGGCTCCACCCGCGAAGCCGACGGGAGACTGGACTGGAAGAAGTACAGGTCTACCTGGTTTCAGGACTATGTTGGCCACTGATTGTTTAGCAGATGGGATCAATGCGTGTACACCAAGGAATAGGGACCAATGGCAATACTCCAGTGAGCCACAGCAGCCGACGGGACGAAGCCATTGCCCACCATAACCTACCGGTGCGTGTAAGCAGTACGGAATATCAATACCTAATGGCATTCGAAGAACACATGTAGATATGTTGCTGTGGCTGATACGAAGAATCTACAACAATAGATACGTAGCCGTGCGGGAAGGCGTATATTCCATCATTTGCGTCGTGGACAGCAGCCTAGGGTGATCTTTGAACTGTTCATCAAAGAAGAGACAAAGTCGGCAAACCCATGGAGTCGTACATAGTCTCATTTCTCTTGTAGTGTTCTGGGTCAAATTGCATTTTCATCTACCACGTCGTGACGTGAAAATAATGTCCGGAGGGGTGAGGTAAGGGTTCAACAACACATCCCAATCAACTCGGTCACAGGCATTTTCTCGATCCGACCGTCACGATACATGTAGCAAGGGTCCCGCAATTAAAGCACCTGGAGAACGACCATCCGGGCTTGCACTCCAGCTCCCCGACGGTAGTCTTCCAAGTCGGCGCTGAGGATTTTCACCTTTCCCTCGAGGGCGAGTTCTGCAACTTTGACCTCAAACCCACCGCTTGCCCATATAGTGCCAAGAACGGTGGCGATGATAAAGCCGCCCTTCTCGACGATTCTGACAAACTCGGAGAATGCCTCGGGGCCCACATGGCCTTGGGTGAAAGTCCCAATGCACACTACGGCTTTGTACGAGCCATTTTCGTGAGCAATGGGCTTTGTCAAGTCAGCTGTATCCAGGGATTTGTAAACACCGGCTTTACGCGCGATGTCAAGCATTCCGGGGCTGAGGTCGATGCCCTCGATGTCCTTCGCGCCGGCTTTGGCGAGGTGGATGCCGACAAGGCCAGTCCCGCACCCAGCATCAAGAATCCTAGCATTGGGCAAGTTCTCGGCGCCGATGCACTTGAGAGTATAGGTAGCAGCCATTGCAGGACCTACGTAGTCTTGCGTAGACTCGGCCATCTCCTTGTCGTAGGTTTCAGCCCACTCATCGTAAAGGGTACGTGTAGCGGACACATCGGAGAGGGCGTAGGCACGGGCGAGGTGCGACATGATGAATTCCTTGGAAAACCACGGGTGAAACGTGACACAAAAAATTGAAAAGATCTCGACTGCGGGGATTGCTATGCAAGATGTCCGCTGCTGAGATGTGACAAATGACGGGGACCTCTGAGGTATTTTAAACTTATCGTGGGCCAGGAGGTGCGGAGTGCGTCTGATTTCTGAGTGGTAACGTTAGGAGATTTCTGCTGATGGTGCGTTACACGGCATAGACTGGATCAGGAAAGCGAACTGGGTATTGAAATGCCAGCAGCGTCCTTTTATCCTGTTTCCTTGGCCCATCATGATGTCACCCTCTCGTCCAGTAGACACTCCATCCTCTGATGCCGTTCCGCAGTGGGGCTACGGCACCGGATCAGTGCGTCTGTATTGGTCCGTCCCGTACGCCGAGCTGGTCCACTCCACCGCCTCCGTAGCGCTGCCCCTCCCCCGCCTCCCGTTCCGTTGTCTTCCGGCGCCGTGTCCTGCCAGGCATGTGCTTGTCAAGAGGTTGAGGATTGTAGATGAAGACCTGGGGCAAACGCGGGGTCGCCACAGGCAATACCTGCAATATGCCTCTCGAAGTACCGTCGAGGCACGGCTAGAGAACTTCAACGCCCAGCGACACTGTTCCCTAAATCTCCATTCACAGGCAGAATGTTACTCGGCAGCGCACGGGGCGTTCTTGCTCGCCGGAACTGTTGCTAGCGCTTGCTAAATGTCCATTCAAATGCATTATAATTACGGGGCCGGAGGCAACTAAAAGTAACCTGATGAGACCTTGCAGACCAGGAGCCCCATCATTGCAGCATTGCGCCATTTTCCAACCTCGTCGTCACGGCCACGATTGGTCACCTGCATTCTGCTGCAGCTCGCTTACTACCCCTCAAAGCTTCTTGGTCTCATATGACAAGTTTGATAGCTCGAGGACTCGCGCCAGAATAACAGGCTTCGGTGGATTGACCAAAAAATGCCCTTTCGTATGAGATGGTGGCTGTAATTGGGTGACTCATTAGGTCCGTGGTTTTGACTATAGGGAAATCTCGTGGCAAGGTCCATACTAATGTACTCGTACAAGACGTACGTTGTGCGGTGTGCCAGTGTTGCTCACGCGAACCTTTTGCGTGTGCCGATGGTCTCATGACCAAACATCTCTTGTGAGTCGCAGGTTAGGGTTTCGAAGCCGTGAAGGCCGGTTACCAGATGACACCTCGTTCCACCCTCTAGCAATCTCAGCCAACGTCCACGTGCAATTGTACGACGAGCTTTCCAGGAGCATCGCAAGTGCCACGTCAGCAAACGGTAGTCGAATGTAGGATGTAGTCTAGTGTGTCTAAATAAGGCAGACCTCAAAAAAATATGGACCGACCGATCTATGCCCTCGAAATATAGCCATCCTGGATGTCGATGGCTCCTGGACCCCATTGCTGGGTCCCTGAGACAGATGACCAACCTTAATTTACTGAGTTCGGATATTGTAGCTGGAAGGCAAGGTGACTCGGTCGAAATACGTGTCCGGTTTGCCATCGCCCTCGTGAAGGCCATGGCCCATAGACAGTGCCTAAGCGCGAATATTCTTCACCATCGATTGGAGTGAGCCAGGGGATTTCATATTGCCATGGTCACTTTCGGCTTATTGCCGCACAACAAAACTTTATCACGTATCTTAAAAGTGTGATTTTATGCACTTGGATAATTTTGGGGGTGCTGTTTCGGAATCTCGAAGCCAAGACAATAATAGTTAATAGACTCAATGAGCTAGAGGCCCTTAATATTGTACCTATGGACTATATTTTTCATGGAATCATGACGCAGTCTAGTTTCCAGTGTAGTTGCAGGTAAGATCATCACCGGAAGTGTTGCAGTCAGTCAAAACGTTTCCGCTCTGATCGCGAATGTCGATAATAGTCGCGCCGGCGGGAGTGACGTTGCCATGTGCCCCCTTGGCAGAAGCGTCGGTGAAAGTGACGCTGCCAAAGTTCGCAAAGGGGACAAGATCCCCACCAGACTCGAAGTCCTCAACGATCCATTCGGCATTGGTCTCGCAAAGGGTGGAGGGAGTGCTCTTGAAAGTGTGGGAGACCTTTTGGCCTGTGCTGAGGTTCTCGAGGGTGGCTACACCACCTTTCTTAGATGAAGCGGTGACTGACATTTTGATCTGGTCTCCCACCCCGAAGTTGAAGTTGGTGAAGCTGTGCGAATAGTCCGGGATCCACTCGTACCACGCGTCGAAACTGCCGTCCCCATAGAACGAGACACCTGTCTGCAGGATAGCAGTGTTACAGGTATCCCCATCGATGCCAACCCAGGCGGAGGCCGCAGAGCTGGCGTCACCGCTAACCTGAGGCACGGTAATTGTGCCCTCAACATGGGTAAATCCCGTCCCGATCTGGACCGCGCCGGCCCAGTTGCTCGAGTACTGAGGGTAAGAGATGTCCTTGCGGTTGAACCCCGAGCTCTTGCGACTGCGAGCAATAAGTTCACCGCGGCGGGATGCACGCCGAGCCTGACGAGCCTCCAGAGAACCTGGTAAGGCGGCAGCGACGGCTGCGATGGCTGCGAGAACGACGGCGTACTTCATAATTGCAGGTGTCTTTCTCGAGAACACTTAGGCGGCGGCGAGAGAAGGGTTCAAATGCTTGAAGAGGCTGGTGTATGTCCCTTCCCGAGTTTGCGTGATGATAGTGGGTGATCGAAGCTCGGAACGAAGATGCTGTGTCGTTGTCCTTTTATAGCCGCCTTCTTTCTTCTTGGTTCCGAGGCTCATTGAAAGCCTCTACATAGTGTCGCGTCATTGTCCTACGTACCGAGAGAAATGAACCTTTCCCAAACATGGATGTAGCCATACTAACCTAGGCCTTCTTTCGCAGGTGGTATATTTCAAAACAAGACGACAGCAGTCTCGACAGCCCGAAGTCTTCCGAGCCATGCCCTGTTTCGCAGGTCAAGCCCTTCATGGCGGACGACGCGCCGCGCTTTGCCTGGCTTCAACAGAAGCAGGCCACCTTCCTCTTTCCTTCATTCTGTTAAAATAAGCTGCTTTTGGGCCTGGATTCATGAACAAGATGGTCCGCCTTTGCGGCAGCTGATTTGGACGATACGATCGAGGAAGTTGAATGGAATGAGGACGAAGTATTGAAAAGGAGGAAAAGCGCCGAGCCGCTAAAAACCCCACAGACGTCCTCCACCACACCAGGAGATACAAGCCTTGCTCTAAAATAGGCAAGTCAATAATTGACTTCGCGGCGTGCTTATGCCGTGTATCCGGTCAACCCGTATCAGACAGCCGATGCTCCGCTGGCACTGGTGTAATTGTCGTGCGCCATGTGTAACATCCATGGTATCGCCGATGGGGCCTAGCCCAGACAGTTCATTTCAATGAATTCAAAGCCTGCACTGCTGAAAATATACTAATCCAAATTTTCTGCCCAGAGCTGCAAGAAGAAATCGGAAGGTCGAGTAAACTCAAAGCAGTCGGGTCTTCATATGACTCAGCTGATTGGTAGACAAGAAAGCCAGCAAGTATGCATTGTGATAAGTAGCACTGCGGAGCTTGAATCTTGGCTCGTTGTACGGAGTACACAGAATGACATACCAGCAGAATTAGCGAGTTAGGCATAGAGGTATGTCCAGAGCCCAATGAAAGTAGTTGTGGCTCTTAAATGTGACATGCCACCCGGCAAGTGCCGACCACCCACATCGTTATACCGTCCAACGACAGCGACAAAACTCAGAAATTGTTTCACGCACAGTCAATTTAGAGGCTTCGTAATGATACAGAGGAATACGTCCGGGCGTTGGGTGCTACGGCTATGGCACTCGGATGACAAGTGCCAGTCTCCTCACTCGACACTTCATTGGACACGTGAAGATGTCATTACACACAGACACAAAACTGCAATACCCACAACGTGACCTCTCATCCCCGCCTGATTATGCAAGCTTCTCTATGGGCAGGAGCTCAGTAGCCGAGATGCTTGGATGAATGAACTGCGTCGGGTTGCTGAGCATGCCTACCCTTCTCTAACCATTTTTGGCAGGTGGACTGTGCACACTACGTAGTACAGACCTTACAATTAGAGCACTAGTATGGTAGCTGACAGCGTGGCTGGGGTTTGGATGTACGTAGTGCGAGGTTTTAGGACATACATCACATGCAGAGCGGATATCACGGCACCGCACCCGCCGGTCGCGCAATTTGGACTCGAATGGCATGCATCTGTGATATCAGCAAGTCCTCCTGGAACGGGAAGCTAATCTAGAGGATTCATGGTTGCGGCTAAATATCAAGCACAGGCAGTTACACAAAATCGTCATGGAAATTTTCTCAGAACAACGTAAAGCCTACAGCGCTTTCGCGGAAGCCAGAAGTGAGAACGGGATGGCCGAATGCCATACGTGGATAGATGACCATACCACGCAAGTTTTCAGTTTGAGCTGTGAGATGTAAGAGGTCGAAACACAGGAACGCGACAAAGCATGTCAAGCATGTCAAATATAGAAACGCCAGCATCCTTGTGGCGGGAGAATAAATTCAGCGTCCCTGCAGTTGACCTGCAGTTGATGCTGTGAACATTGGAGATGATAGGTGGAGCCTGAGAGTTCAGGCGCCATCTAGGTACATTAACCTGGCCACAACCCACGCTCTTGTTTAACTCATTTGCTCAGTTGAATTTTCTCTTACTCCTGTTGCTCTGTTCCTGTTGCATAGTCAGGGCAGCGCTCAGCTTGACTGGCAGGTTTGTTTCTCCAGGGTCATGATGGCTGCGCCATATCGCATGAATATTTTGAGTCTTTGAATATATACTATTGTTGTATCACTCACGGCGTTCTGTATTTTGTGCTCCACCAGATTGTTACTAGCAAAGACGACTAGGAAGTCAGACATACAGAGGCCACATATAGGACTACCATTAAGTAGCTGCTCTACGCTTGGCTATTTGATGACGTACCCGTATGGAAAGCGGTATTCGGGATTCCACATCTAAAGTATAGCTTCCAACTCTTGGGTTCTATTGTCGTATCTGTCTTGGTTTTAATTGCGGAAATAGGCTTACGCTAGCGAATCTCAGTAAGATTTTTGTACATTGGAGTACATGTCGTATTGTGTTCCGTAGAAGATGCGTGTTTGCTTTTTTTAAGGGATTAAGCTTATTCATTGAGCCAAGACTCAATTTCATTTGCAGCCAAAGGCATGAGTCGAGGTATGAAATGTCTTCCCTTGCACAGCTGACGCGTTTGTTCTAGATAGATATCTCTAAGCAACTCCTACATTTTCCTGCCATTTGATGAGTAGAACTTGCGATTAATCCGGGGTCAATGGCCAGAATCGTCTCACGATGGACAAAAGTATGGTAATTTAACCTTGAAACCTGAGCCGCTGCGGACACAAAGTACATCGGCAGCACGTTTTGAACATGCAAAGACATTGCGCCGAGGCTTAGCTTGAGCATCAGTTCACCACATCTAATTTGTGCTACCTCGCAATATGCTTTCGCGGCTCCGTAGGGCTGCATTTGGGGTGAAGCGATCTGGCCGGCACTTTGAATTCCGGGCGCAAACTCTGTGGCTGCCGCTGCACTAGTTTGGCTCCCTGTGACGTATGATTGCCATCGCGCGACGTCTTAATTGGAGTCGAAACACACCATGAGCAGTGCATCTAGCAGCTATTATGGAGGTACAGCACCTTGATTGGCTAGCATGTATCACCTCATACAATGACGTCTGACGCCATCCGCAACAGAATGAGACACCTCCAAAGAGCGTTCGTGTGAGGAGTATTGAGCCCTATAAAATGACCCGCAGAACCTTGATGGAACTGCATTAACCAAGGACATCCAATCCACTACCCGAATTATCCGAACCGTTATCAGAATGACCCTCAGCGCAGAATTTGAACTTGCGAACGAACAGTATGCCGCGTCGTTCGATAAAGGGAGTCTGCCACTTCCGCCAAGCAGGTGTGACGATATTCTTCCTCTGCTAGGTTAGATGTGACGCAGTATGACTCACTACCTCCCTTTAGAAAAGTCGTGGTTGTCACCTGCATGGATGCTCGGTTAGACCCAGCCAAAGTGCTCGGGCTGAATGAAGGCGATGCGCATGTCATTCGCAACGCTGGCGGACGCACTGCAGAAGCGCTGCGATCTATCATCATCTCGCAGCAGCTTCTGGGCACCCGAGAAATTGCCATAGTGCATCATGTACGTATTGTCCCCTTATGTAATTGTTTGACGATGCATCGACTGAATTTTGACTTCCAAGACCGACTGCGGTATGCTTACTTTCTCTAATGGGGATCTGAGGTCTAAGGTGAAAAGAGATTTGGGTGAGAATGTGGACAATTTCGAATTTTTGCCCTTCAGTAACCTCGAGCAGAGCGTGGTGGACGATGTGACCGTGCTCAAAGAGAGCCCGCTCGTACTGGATGTCCCCATCACTGGTTACATCTACGATGTCAAAACTGGCAAGATTGCGAAGGTACAAGTTTGACGAATCCATATTAGCTTCTTGCTTCTTTAAAGTATTTTCAAGGTCTTACACATGATGAGGACTCATTGTTTCGCACCATCAGGGAGCATGATCATGCCTGTCCTGTCGGTTGTACCATCTTCGCGAGAACTAGCTGTAGCCGTGATTGTTACATGTCTGTCAAAAACTGTCTCAGCACAATGTAAGCCAGCTAATAGGTCGATGCCGCACTCTTGCATGCTTGCCACGACTTGGCTGACCTCTGGCAGCTCTGACAGGAACAGACGGGAAGATTGTCCTGTGTTGAAGCTGGCTCAGCCAAATGACCTCGTGACTTCACGATTAGCTGGCTGCTAGTAACCTATGTGAACTATAATGCCATTGACAGCCCTCGCACTCAACGGACTTGAAAATACTTGAGACCTTCGCCTTCGCCGTCGCAGTAGAGGGTGGAATCATCGCTGTTCGGGCCCCTCTTTCACGGGTGGGCCGTTTCCAGAGAAAATATTTGTTGGTTTTGTTATTCCAAAGCCTAACACCGGGTACGCCAAGGAAGAAGCGCGAACCATGCCTTGACGCTACCTTGCATGAGACGGAAGGGCCGGCATGCGTCCGTGCCGCTGTCTGCACTGCACGCACTGACGATATGTAATGCGTTGGGTAATCCGTACATGTGGGCCAGAATTATCCCTCTGACTATTAATGTCAAAGCCTTGGCCGCATGCTGTCGGCGTCTGCTTGTAGCGCGTCGTCCCACATCTTTACGTCGCAGCGACTGAGCATCTATTGATTGGCTGTCGCTCAACATGTTCAACTGCATCTGCTGATTACTCCATTGACGGAACCGGTGCTTAAGCAAGCCAAATACTACGTGAAGTATGATTTTAAGCACGTCATCACAGCCATCCTCTTCGCCAGTCCGAGAAGAGTCGGTCTCGGCCCGGTTAAGTGATGGGAGCTTGCCGCGCCAGGTACGGACTAACGTACGGATACATGCTGCATCTTTGGCCAGTCCACACTTCGAAGCCACAGAGCTGACACAGAGGATTCGTAGATTTAACGCTGTTGAGATACCAGCCCGTGCCGCGATTGGCTTGCCTCAACATATCTGCAGACTTCGGTACCCTATGCAAATGCCCCGACGATGGACATTCCCAATGCTGCAAAAGTCAGTTAACGATGAATGGTGGGGTGGTTAGTGATCACGCATACCTCCCAAGAGGACCCAGCCAAATGCTTTTGCCTTGTCTTTGCCGCGCATTAGCTTATTTGCTTCCTCAGACAAGAAGTCTTCTGCTAAAAGGTCGACCAAGGCGGCGTAAATGAGTAGCCCAGATGAGCTAGTTCCCGCGTCAGTAGTAAAACCTCATTCCGCCGGTATTCTGTACTAACATGGCATTGAAAAGGCCGACAATTATGAGCCCAAATGCACTATGAGGGTCGTAAGTGTTACGCGTGAGCAATCCAATGGCTTGGCCGATGGGTGCTGTTGTTCCGAATGCCAACACCAAAATATAAGGTCTAATGCTTCCCTTGGGATAAGGAACGGCAGCGATTCGGGATCCCAAGCCCAAGCCTTCAAACATCTGGTGGAAGAGGATTGCAACCAGCAAAATGATGAAGCCGTCCACGGTAATCGAAACGGTCATTCCCACGAAGACAGAGTGGAAGAGAATGCCACCCTCCAGGAGTGTGATATTTGTGGACATCTTGCGATATACAGCAGGGTCCACATGCTGGTTCTCTTCGTCAAAGTGAGACTCCACAATGGAGATTTCGTGACCGTTCTTCTCTGTAGCATCTCCAGATATCCCTTTGGCATGTATCATGTCGATCATCTGGGTGTGCTGCCGAACATATTGCTCGTAGAAGACCACAAACCACGCTGGCATGGTCGACATGCCCTCTTTCTGGCCATCGTCGAATGCGCTGTCCGAGTCACGCTTCTCATATAAGCTCTGGATCGCTCGCATGGAGGGCAGATCGTCTTTCTCTGCTGGGTAACTGTAGTTTGGTACCGGCTGACCTGACTTCTGCAGAGGCTGGCCCAGTTGAGACATGGTAAGTGGCGGTGCAGGCTCAGTAATTTCGCCTGTCGGCCCCCCATGGGAGTGACCGCCGGTCTTCGCGTTGAGCCACATTTCAATGACGAAGAGCACGAACAAGGATGCCATCATAATTACTCCTGGAAGCGGAGGGTAATCCTTGGTGAAGAGGTCGGGGAGGCAGGGATCCGTGAGGCTCTCAAACGCAGTCGGAAGGAGCTCTCGGGGTCTCAGCCGTGAAAACACACAGACGTGGGAGGTAAAGCCGTGATAAACTCACATGAACAAAAGCAGTCGCTATAAGGACTCCTGTACCAAAATGCTTGCAAACGAAAAACACCTTGGGTGGGATCTTCAGCCATCTGACCTTCTTAGCGACGACCGGGAATCCGCAGCCTGGTGCTCATGTCAGTTTGCTTGCGAAGTGGGAGATTTGTCGAGAACTCGCACCGATGCAGGAAGCTGCCAAAACCAAAACTATGGTTCGGAAATACATCAGTTAATCGCTGCATCAGTCGCATACATCGAGGGATAGCTTACACAGTCCAGCCACGTGCAAACCGAGGTCATATTCGCTGCTCTCCTCCCTACCTCCGCCACATTTAGGCTTCGCCTGGTCCATGGTGCTGATTTTGAGGTTTTGAGACAAAGCTATCTACTGCGAAGGTATGTAGTATTTCTCGTCAGCGAAGCTGAGAAAGACCACAGGGTCGAGGTAAGAGAAGCACAAAGCCGATGGCGCAGCCAAGATGGCTAGAGATTGAGATCGAGGATCCAGCTCGACGTCAAGCATAAGAAGCCGGGGGATTGACCAGCAATGAGGGGGCTTCAAGGTGTACGGAAGTATGAAGGGAGATACACAGAGGTCAAGCGAAGTCACGTTGCTATGGCACCCTGGGTTGCGCGGCTATTAACATAGGCAAGGGGCGGTGATCCCACCGTAACGTCAAGGTCGTATTCTACGACTGAAGTTGAAGTCGAGGCATTCATCTTCGAAACGAGATCTCCAACTTGTTCCCAAAGAACCGGCGTGCGACATATTCGACTCCAGGCCCTTGTGGGTACAGATAGATCGCCATGGCAGCAACCTTTGGGAACCATACTTCGGACACGGCGCAGAATATCGACAGGCGCATGTTGACAACGATTGCGATTGGCTCCGTGAGCGTGGGGCTGTTCTCCAGGCAAGCTGAGACCACGTTAGAAGCACCACACCGTTTTGGTCCTGCCCGGGGGCTAAAACAGAATGCACGTCGCATCAGTCTCTAACCGTGCATCGTCCCATAGCCTGAGCGGCATTTGCAATGCCGACGGGCTGAAACACGATCTATTCTCGCTGTGACACAACATCATCCATAAAGGGAAGAGACATGTTGTGGCCGGCTGTACAAAACCATCTGCTCCATGTCAGCATTGCGCATGATGGTCCAGTCGCATGTGGAGTCGGATCTGTGTGTTAATGTCACGTCCTGCTGCCGCAGCGGCACGATGCCGACCCCAATGTTGCCAAATTTAGATCGTAGTATTTTATGAAATACCAGATCTATGGACAAGGGTCATTGAAGTTTTTAAGCGTCTTCATTATGCTTCAATCGACAATATGTCAGCAGTGTGTCACGAAACATATCACGCTAGTTGGCTCTACACGTAGCTTCGCTTTATCCAGTCCATTAGCTTTTGTATGTGACTGTCGTCCATATGGCATGAGACCACCGGTGCCCGCAACGGTTTGTGGACCTTTCATGTCAAGCTTTCCCCGAGTCCGGGGTCCCGCTCGTACATCTCCAAGTCGCACATCCGCGATGTTTCAATTCTAAGCTAGGCGCCAAGACTCCAAAAACCGGAACCATCAAATCAGAAGATTTTGTGCTTCAAAATGGATCCGAGACTGAATGCATGACAAATATGCATGATTCGACCCCAGTCATGCTATGCAATGTTCGACAAACCCGTAACAGTGCTCCATGTGCTGGGAAGGTGTACAACCACTACCTTCATCAATCATTCCGATTGGGCACCTACGCTTTAAGTATGGCATTCCATTACGCTGAAGCAATCCTCAAGGTAGGATTGCAGGTACGAGTTGCATCGAACTGGCAGCTCCTGCTGTTCTTGATGCATGTCGCCGCGTTTCTATACTGTGGCGTGATTTGAGTGCTGTCATGATTAGCTTCTAGCAACTTCGTGTGCGTTCGAAAGTTCCTCGCCTGCATTTACATGTTCATGTCAATATCGAATCATGCACAAGGACTGATCCCTGGTCCATGCATCAGGACTAGACTGTAACTTCACATACAAAGTGAGATCTTAACGCCGGTGCAGTGGAGGCTCATACAACGATCTTGCAATGTCCTTAGCCATGATGCAACCTCAACCGCGGAACCTAGCCGCCCATCGGACAGGCTCATCGGCATGCAAAGATGTGACAGGCGGTGTGGTTTACAGCCGACGCAACGGCCTCGTCTCGAACCACTTCGCCATCTCAGGTGAAAAGGGTCCTTTCCTTTGCAAAGGCAAACCAGAATGTTAACATATTACAATATAGCACATAAATCGCGCATTTACCAAGCACCAGTCTATTCCTATATCCTACTCCAGTCCAAATCATTCGTTTCAACATAACATCAACCTGACCAGCTGGACATCTAGATTACTTCCAAGCTTGCGAAGATGTCGCTAAATTTCAGAATAGATTAGACAGAAATATTTAAATTCCGAAAGCAGCGGAGAGGAATACAAGAGTTTTATCGACTTACCAGCACTGCCCAAGCTACTGGACTACACATTTTGTTCAAACCACCTTTAAGCTAGCGGTGGCTTGTGTCTATGCATGCACCATATCTCTTCTCAACATAGGACAGAACAATACCACAAGGCTTCACGGCTAGATCTAATCCAAGAGTCTGGTGTTAGAAATGCCACGAAATCAAAGGTCTGGTCCGGATTAAGAGTGCTGCGACCTTGACAACATCGCTCCCTGACAAACGAGCGAAATGTGCTGAAAGTACGGCAGGCCTACGGCTTCCAGCCGAATGTCACATGTTCGCCGTATTTGTTCCTTGATTCTATTCTAACGCTACTATTCAGGAGGCTGTCAGCCAAGAGTCCTCAGGGCTTCGGCTGTGGGCGACCTGGTACCAGAAACACATTATCTCATGTCATGCACTGTGTAACGGGACGCCAGGGCTTCTCAATGCGGGCGAGCACAGTGGCAGTGGCGAGCATGTATTCACAATCCCTGACCTAGATATCATTCCAAGAAGGTCTGGCATTTTGGCATCGCCAAGATCAGCGGCGAATGCTTCAATGGCATGCTTTTCCGAACCTCCTTAGCCGCCCGTAGTTGTACGGCAACGGGGCCAGAAAGCCCGCGAACATTGCCACAGCCCCGGCAGCCCAAAACGTAAGTGAGTCTAATTGAACTTGGCCCCCAGTCAAGCCGTAATCCACGGCGTTTTCGACAATCTCCATGGTGACCATAGAAATCATGCTCATGCCAGCTGCAGTCCTTGCAGCCGCTGGCCACGGCAACTGATCGCGTCCGACTCGCAACAAAACGGTTTCGAGCATCATGGACGTCGAGAGTCCGCTTGCCACTGTTCAGATATCAGCATCGATGAGCTTATAAGTGCAACAGCTCCTCGGAGCGGAAGGACGGACTTGATATTCCCATAACAAGTCCCATACCGAGTCCTGGATAGCATGCCTGAAGAATCCACATTGTGGAAAAGTCGCCGAGCGTGCAGCCAACGAGACACCGGGCTGTGTTTAATGCGGCTCGCCTCCACGTCGATATCGACGACCAAAACCGCAAGGACATGGGCGATGAGTCCTTGAATGGCTTCGGAACACACTTTCCGGTGTTGTTTCCTCGCGGACTTTGTGAGCACGCCCAGCGCATCTGTGCTCTAGCAGCCTGTGCAGTGCAAAACCGTTTCGCGGCGCAAGAACGCGACGCGCCGAGGCAGCTCAATGCACGCATCGGAGGGAGAGCGCACAAGCGTATCATGATGGTCTTCCTGTGCCCCTTCGCTCAAATTTACCAATCCAAAAAAAAAAACGTTGCAGAATTTGGATAGCTAAGATGTCGGGATGGAGGGAAGATGCTGACGCCGAGATCTGGGCCTGTTAAAGCAAACTTGGAACGCTAAAATCCGCACAAATGCCGCGGGCCCACGAGCAACCCGTTGGGCCGATTGACTCTGGCACTCCGCAAGGAAGAGAAGCTCCTCCATTGCCTCGTCACATCATTTTCACCCGCCTTTCTTCCATGACACGCCTTAGTTGCCGAGCAACAAACTAGATGTACGAGTACGTAGATGCGGCGCAATTGACTCATCGAAGACTATACCACATTTTGGGCACTAGCAGGTGAGCTATTGCTAAATGCCAATTCTTCTGCGTACCTTTGATAGTGCCAACATCACCCACTGCTGTTATTCCAACGGGGCAGCACAACGTTTCCTGGATCATCACTAGGAAGGAGGAAGTAGCGTCGGCGCGCGGATACTATGTGGCTTCTGCAGCGCGCCTTGCTTACGGCGCATGGGAAGCAAGCAACTGAACTTGAAGGCTGGGGCTAGCTGGAACAACCGCCGGAATGGTCTTCGTCGCCGCTGGCCACAGGTTACCGTCGTGCGGAGGCCGATTGGTAAATCCCAATGCTCCTCTCCTGCCAGGCTTGACTTCAGCACCTCGTGAAGAGAACTTGAGATCGCGCCAACGACGCACAGCCTCATGCCTGGACATCGCCAATGGACAAATATTTCCCAAACGCCTCAATTCCATGCTCTTGGCTGACCGAAGCTGACTACCTTTCGCTGAGACTGACCGTGACTGCCGTGGTCTTGACGAGCTCAAGTCCAAGTGGCTGATCACCTTGCTAACAGGTTCGCTCTCAATTTGGATCGCGTATTCTGTGTCGGAAGGCACCCGTGTCGCGCTATTTTGTACCGCTCGAGCGCAACATCGGTCGCATGACCCGAGTTCGTGGTTCGGGGCTGCGAAGAGCCGCCGGTTCGCGCGAAAATTCAACGAGGCGTTTGGGGACGCTAAATTCAACCTCGGGGGACAGAATACTGATATCAAGGATGACAAAGTGATATAGGGTAGAGATATACACAGTAGAGCTCTAGAACAAGATCAATATAAGCCGGGCGTTTCGGCAACAGCAGACGCAAGGTCTATACAATATTTAGGAGTTTCAGGTATAATCAGCGTATTCTGAAATTGATCATCAGCTCGCGCTTGACGGATCAAAGACCCGTATCACGACCCAGGTGTCAGATATATATCACAAAGCCTCACTAATAAATCATCTAGCTTTCTGAGTCACAATAGTCTAGGCCTCGGCCTTCGTATTAGGCACTGAGCTGGGGTCTGTTAGCCATCTCGGCTTGCCGGCTAGCGGCCCATACACAGACCCTGATGCAGACCTCATGATGTTAAGACACGTCTCTGCACTGCCTGAAACCCCGTCTAACTCGCACTCAGCCAACTCCTCGAGCCTCCGGATCCAGAATCGCCACCGACTCGGACTAAACCCCGGAGAGGAGAGACCTGACTGGACAGCCAACTCACCCAATGCAGAGGCATGCGTCGGCAGTATCATATCCGCAGCGCCGACGCTGTCATTGCTCAACGCAATGACGCTTCCCTCCGCATAGTATAGCATCTGCTGGAGCGCGTGGATCAGGCTGTCAACCGACAATACCGCTTCCCTTATCTTGTCGTTGGTGCCGGTTACCGTATCGGCCGCGGTCGTCGATTGTAGGGGCCGAGGCGTCTCCAGGGTCTCGCGGAATAGGGAGAGGACGCACGCTGTAGGCCCGCGGTAGATGCCTACCGAGTGGAGACGCACCCTAGCTGCATATATGTCTTGGGATGTTCCACTGGCTCGACTTCTAACGCCTCCCTGTTACGAAGAGATAAACTCTTGAAATAACTCTTCCCTCTGACCAGGAGACCTATCCGGGCTCCTTCAACTACAGAGCGTTATCTTGGTAACGTCGCTATAGTTGCAACTGTTATGAGTCTTAGTGCACTAAACGTCCTAAAGGTTAGTAGGTTCATAACTTCAGATTTCGCTTTGGAACTGATGTGCGGTTCGGCGAGGTAGGTACGAGGTTTGAGAGAAGGGGTTAGCTCTTACCTTGTGCGCACCAGCGGGGCACGCGGTGTTCTTCGGTACACCATTCTGCGAAAAGTGGCAGACGATACGTCGGGACGGCTGGCGACGTTATTGCCGACCTACCGAGTCTGCGAGGCTATGTAGGGAAAGGAGCGCGACGGCACGGTGGTTATCTCGGACCAACATATCCCTCGCTCGTCCCACACTCGTGTATCGTACGAGCTTCTTGCCGACGGGCAGCCGGCTGCCGCTTTGAGCTATCGTGGCTTGTTGCTCGTGGAAAAGAAGCCTAGCCATTGTACGATTCTCGACTTCTTCCTCGTGGATCCTGCCGTTCTTGTAACTTCGACGGTTCATGTGCCGGCGGAGGAGAACCACGTGTGGCTTAACCCTAGATTTTAGCAGGGATAGACTCCCGACTAAGGTAACGGAGATGACGCTGGAAAATCCGTTCTTTCGGATTGGGGAGCGCGATGCGAAGGTGATGCGGTGCGTAAGGAACCTATGCATAAGAAGTCGAGAACTTGTGAAAGACGCAAATCTGGTATTACTATGGCCGACTCTACAACCCCGCTGTGATTTGCACTCGAATAGCCCCAGCTTCTGCAACATTTACTTTTCTGATCTCTCCTCAACATGAGTCCCTCTCGGGACCAACAATTCGCTGTCTAACCACCCGTATTGTTTGTATACCGCTGTCCTCGCCCAAGAAAGATGCCAAGATGCTCATCGCTGCCACTGTTGCCACACGGAGGTCAGTAGTATTTCAGGTCCAGGTGGAGGAAGCAACCTCATAAACACCATTGTGCCTATCATCCTCGGACTCAAACTCTTCACCGCGATTAGTCCGTAGCGTACGAGATTGCTCAGCACAAGCCATCCTCAAGATCATCTATCCAATCAGACTCTGTCCAATGTCTAGCATAATCGCCGCATGCATCGGAGACTACGAGCAGCAATAACTGCTTGAAGCAGCTATGATGTTGAAAATAACGATGTAAAGTGGCACTAGGGTGAAAAGTATTAACCCGGCAAATGGGCGTATCCTTCCCGGTCGTATCCTTAACATGAACGTCGGTGCGGTCTCCGCCCTTGCGGTTTTTGAAGCTGTACCCTGTACCGATACTGTCCAGTTCTAAGCCTCTGCTTTACAACGATTGCGGCTTTCGTTGTCTAATTCGACTTTGAATGAATATTTTCCTGTACAGAGCACCGCAGCTGGCGTTTTCCGACATACTGATTCCGGGACGGATCTTCGACCGCAAGCGAAGCGAAAGAGCCTAGCAATATATCTGATGCGGTCCTGAAACGCAGCCGAAGGGCCCATAAGGTGGGTTCTCGGCTTCTATACCGCGTAGCTCCTTTGTCGACTCCTCGTGCACAGTCTAAGCATTTAGCGCGAGGTCCCCTACGACAAATGGATTTGGGTGTCTCGGTAGTGAGTGCGATCCAAGGGGCCAGCTTTCAGGGAGCGGTGGGGCTTCGGGCTCGATGGCCCCATCAAGTTATCAGGGATGCTCTGGATTCCCCGTGGGCTATTCGAATGGCAAGAAGGGCATATTGCTGTGGATTAACTAGAGGCAAACAAGAAAATGGCTTCAGAGGTTTTGCAAAGAATTTCCAATCTGAGCTTTTACCTGTACGGAGTACGTTGAGGCTGACTGACTTGTCAAAGCTTCGTTGAACAGCATCCGCCTCAATGTACATATGTAATAAGCCAACACCCACGCTGGTTCGCCGGTGAGCAGTCACCTCTCTCAACGACGCCACCACTCGGTCAATTGGCGGTAATGACCCGCCAGGCCCACAGTCAGCTACCAATTTGACGGCACAGCCGTCGTCGAAGAATTTCTGAAATTGTTGCAGTACTCGAGGACATCCTGGACACCCTTATCGTTATAACAGCTTTGGCTGATGCAGCACGGAGAGCGAAGGTGAAGTCCTGTTTACTGCAGAGACAGCGGTTACCGCGTGGCGCGCACCCGAGACTCCTAGCAAAGCCGCCCCGGTCAGTCACTAAAAGTCACGGCTCGGGCAAGTCGTCTGGTATGACTCACGGGGCATGGTGCTAGACCAGAGTCTTTGGGCTTGGGCGCAGTGGCGTTGGCGTAAAACGGCTTGAAGTGATGTTGAGGGCATTTGAGCTGCACGCGGCGCCCGTCGTCAAGATGCGCTTAGCTTCCTGAGCATACGTGCAGCCATCGTTGACGTTGGAATCAGAGAACCCAGCCGACCACATCATGATACCGCCGAAGGCATCGTCGCCGCTGAACTTCTTGGTGAGAGTGGCTAGGTTGTTCGGTTGGAGGTAGAACTTGGAACCGCTCTCAGTTCCGGTCGCAGCAAGTGGAGCGGCAGGCACGCCGATGAAGATCTTGGCATTGCTAGATGGGGTGTTGGCGATGTTCTGCTTCCAGCCGTCGTAGTTGATAGCACCGTTGACGGAGCAGCCAGGGTTGTTATAAAACTGCACAAAGAGGTAATCAAATTGCGAGGTGGTGATAATCTGTTGCATATTAGGCTCCGGGATCGGGCACTGAGGGGCTCCGGTAATATAGTAGGTGTTACTCGGGTCCGAGGCAAAGTTGGCGCGGAGCTTGGCGATCAAGAACTGGTAGAACTGGTTCCCACTATTATGCTCAATGTTCATGTCCCAGCCGTCGACGAATGTCTGACCGAATGGTCGAGGGATAGTTCCGTTGACAAAGGCCTGGCCGGCTTGTCGCGTGACTGTTTTGCCGCCCTTGGGGTTGCCATACGCATCCCATATATTCTGGCCTATAGCCTCTGCCTCTTGCCGAGACGAAAGGGAGTAATTTCCAACAGCACCTCCAAGGGATAGGATAACCTTTTTGCCCTTGGACTTGCAAGTATCAATAGCCTTGGCCAGATCGTCGCAGTTCTGCCCCTCGCCATCGGTGGTGATGCTGCATGACTGGCCGATGGTGCCACTTGGGAGAAGCTGACCATCGGCGTTGCCCCATTGAAAGAGAAACGCCAACACGATGACATCGATTCCAGCCTCCGACGTGCAGTATGTGGCCAGGTCGTTATTCTCGACCACGTCGCCGCCGTTCTGGCCCCAGTAGACGACATTTTGGGCTCCAGTTACAGCACGGGCGGGAATCTTATGAGGTCCCGCCAGGGCCGATGTGGCCATAAGGCTGATGCAGGCAAGAGAGCCAACAGAAAAATGCATCTTGCAGGTATTAAGGATTCGGTTGAGGGTACGTATCCATATGATGAGATATAATTTCGAGGGGGTTCGAGGGGTTCGAGGGAATGGATAGATCTACCAGGGAGCTTATAAAGTATTAATAGAACTGGATGAATGAATGATACAGAGCGACGTGAGGCATCGTGCGGAGGAGATATGGTATCTCCATACTTATATATTTCTAGCTTATTGTAGGACTTGATGCCTTTGATTCGGATCCCCTTGGTCGACCCTTAGGCGTCATTCCCGAAAAGGTAGTAGTTTATTATTACGTATGATAGCTTTCAATCGCATACAAAATCCGGGTTGTATCCACCGTCTCAGGTTCGACGTCACAAAGGGGAAAGATGCAGTCCATCCGATGCCATTACTACATTACTGGCATCAAGGGTCTGCAGAACAGGCTAGAGCTAGCGACTCTTGCTCCTCTAGAGCATGGTGTGACAATTTGGACGTCTCTCATCCCAGCTGGGGGTCGCCCTAAAGCGCACGACGGGCGGTGGTAACATGGATGCCAAAGTTGACGGAGTCTCCTGTGGTGGGATCCACATAGTATGAGGACTACGGTTAACTATATGCGGGTCCTCGCTGCTGAGACTTCAAAGTTGCGCATGGGTATCAGGGATGGCAGGGCGTAGGATCTTGGGATATAGGTGGGATAAAGTCGAAGACTGACTGTTCGATTCAATGAGGCACCGCTCCGTACCTACGAGTATTCGTACTGTACTCGAATTAGCGTGCACTGCCTGACTCGAGGCGGCGGTCAGACAGCAAGCAGTCAGACAGTACACGTAAGCACAAGATAGCCCTCGACGTTCAAAGCTGAGATGTGGGGAGCGTAGGAAGATCGATGGAGTGGGCGTTTAATTCCTCACGATGGACCATTCAGGTCGGCTTGCCTTGCCCATGAAACGCTGATCTCCGAAAGTGCCAGGCTAGTCCGCGCTAGATAACTACCCGACCCGTAGTACCATACCATCTCTTCAACGCAAGTGCCCGAACATGTCTCCGCGGCATTTCAACACCCAATCCCACGATCTTAGCTTTGGAGTCGGTGATAATCGTAGCTTTGCCTAGCTTCTGCCCAGTGGTAGGTTGCTACCATCTCCGTACAAGTCCATGTCTTGATCGCAAGCGTACAGGCTGTCTTTATACGAAGGGGTATATTTATCTACATTCGCTCAGGCGCCCGAAGAATCCAGTAACTACAAGTACGAGTATTGCGCAATTATGAAACAGTAAGGATTCCGAAAGTATCCGTCTATCGGCTCAGCCCTGCTACAAGGGCCGGGCGCGCTCTTTGTAAAGACACAAAGAGGAAGTTTAGGGAAGTGTAATATCGAAATCGGCGGGCTCCCAGGGCGCCTAGGCTCCGAGGATTAGAAGGGGCTTAGACCTGGGGACTTAGTCGTTTTCGGGCGGTGGCCAATAGCCGGCGCGTAGGCGGCCCGCAGGGCGGCCACGTACGCACGGCGATATACGGGGCGAGAGGCGATGCGTTCGAGAGGTCTTAACGGCGCGCGTCGCCTCCCGAAGAGGGATCCTATTTTAACAAAGGTTAGTCTATCATAGATGCAAGGGGATTTTTGTAGTACTCTCCGTGGGAGAATCCCATGTATAACACGTGCCCTATATTTAAAGTATAGGGAAATTTCCGATGGATTTAGAGTTACTACAGATCATTCTTAGAAGGGAGGTGTAGGCTTGGGTCTACCCCATATCCGTGCAAAATCACCGTAATATAGTGAGAACTCATCGGAGACAGCCACACGGCAATCGTGCAAATGTATGAAGCGCTTCCTATATGAGCTACGGGTAGGAAGCGGATATATCAGAAAGATTGTAGGTTTCATTAGCAACATGCCTGAGAGAACGAAAAGGTTTGTGGAGAATCAAGGACAATATCGCATTAGTACATGTATCGAAAGGTGATAGCCTTGTCTCCCATTTCTGACAGCTCCTGAGGCGTCGTCCCGATGTGAGCACCATCCACGATGCGCTGGCGCCGCTGCTTATTGATATACCGATAGCTGAGAATCAGAATGAACCCAGCAACAAGACCCATTGCGATGAAGCCGAGTTCTAGACCATGTCCCAGGAAGTAGCGCGGGCCGTCCTTTTGACGATAAAAGTTAGACGCCATGGCCTGCGGTATTTGGTTAGCCATGCCCTCCCTCTGCAACGACTGAGCCTTGTTATGACGGGCGGAAGGTATACTTACGCCGCCAAGGTTGCCAACTCCAATTTGAATGGCCATTCCCGCGCCTCTCTTGTAACTTCCTGACAAGTTATTCGACAGCCACGTGATAACCCCAGGGAATGCTGGGTAGATGGCACAGGCGGCGAGGAAAACCCCGCCGTACACGACCCTTGGGTTCGAAGACGAGATGCACCTGCAATATCATTAGCCTAGGCAGAGTCTGTTTGAGGCCTGATACTTGCATGGTAAAGCCGACCACCATAGCACACATCAGTCCAATGATGAACGGACTACGCGCCCCCGCCCTGTCAGACAGGTAGGCAAAGACGATCGCCAGAATCGCTGCGGTGACGTAGATTGGGACGGTCATAAGCTGCGCCGTGCTCGCCTGGTAATCCAAGCTCTTGATAATAGTCGGCAAGAAGAGGCTGATACCGTAGAGCGGACACACAATCTTCAAAGCGTCAGTAAGTTGGCATAATAACCAGGCCCGCTGCGGACTTACGCCCCAGTACACAAAGATGTTGACCCAAATTTGCCAGTCCTTGAATGCCTGCCTGACATACTTCCACTGGAACTCCTCAGCCTCGCCAACTTGAAAAGCAGGATTCGCGGCGGTGCAGCCTTCAGATGCCGGCTCAGCGCTGTAGGGAACCTGGCCCTGGTATCTGAGACGTCCAATCACAAACTCCCTTTCCTCGTCTGTAAGAAATTTTGCCGTTTCGGGAAAGTCGTGGATGAGGAAGAACGCGGAGACAGCTACGAGGACAGTTGCAATACCCTCGAGTATGAAGATCCATCTCCAGCCCTCCAAACCCCCGACGCCATCCATTTTGCTGATGCCAAAAGCCAACAGGCCGCTAAATGCGCCGGCAATTGAAGCAGCGGAGAAGAAGAGAGCCTGGCGAAGCTGAATCTCGTGCCGGCAATACCACATGGTGAGGTAATACTAGATGGGGGACACAGAATCCTTGAGCTGGCGTTCTGGGACGTTCGGGCAATGAAAGGGTAGTATTCTCACCGCAACACCAGGGAAAAGCCCGGCTTCCGTCAGACCCAAGAACAAACGAGCAATGAGGAGGCCGGTGTAGCTCTCGACAAGTCCCATCAGAGACATAGTTATTCCCCAAGCCAGCATGATGGTGGGGAGCCATCGACTGGGCCTCAGCTTTTTCAATAACAGGTTACTCGGGACTTCAAAAGCAGCGTAGGTGAAGAAGAAGACGGTTAGGCACCAATTGTACTGGTCAGGGCTCATGTTCAAGTCTTCCTGAAGGCCTTCAATCTTGGCATTCCCAATGTTTCCCCCTAATTCGATCAGCGACATTGACGACTAGGGTTAGGGATGAGCTCACGGTCCAAAAATGAGAGCAGGTAGAGCAATGCGAGCATGGGGATCAGGCGAATGTCCATCTGTTGTGACTTTAGTCAGACCTCGGAGAACGGTTAAGAATGTGACCATACCTTCCGCAAAACCTTCTTCTCCATTGATTTATAATGAGCCTCTAATGATGTTGTCCCATCCGGAAGCTTAGATTCCGCCATGTTCACATCCGCCGTACTACCTTGTCTTTGCATCGTGCCGACACTGTGTACGTGTTGTACGTTGGCCTTCTCAGGCCAATTGAGACTGTTCTGCATCACGCGAAACGCCGCGCTGGTATCGACGCAGGTGGGGACGCAGGAATGAATGGAACTCGAAAGAGCTATTGAAATTTCAAGAATGGATGCGAACTGCAAACCGGGTGATTTATGTATGTGGGCGGAAAGATCCCCGCCGCAGGTCGATGCATCGTTCTGGCTTCATAGAGTTCGGATCCGCCGTGGGACAGTTGGCTCCACCCGCAAAGATAGCGTTAGCCACTAGTGCCTTCTTGCCATGCCCTGTTTTTCAACCCTCAAAATATGTTGGTTGGGCTTTCCAGCTATCCAGCCACACCGTGGTGCGCAGGTGCCCGCTTTCGCTGACGATTACTACGTAGTAGGTGCCAGTACTCGTGGTGCAGCAGCTTCGGATCCGGTACACCGAGTGCGGGGAAGATGGACCATCCAATCCCTAGCGTTCGGTACAAATACCGCGGTAGCCACTAGCTCCACAGGCACACTCCGATGATCTGGGGAATGGCAGTTTCCCCCCACGCTCACGCGGGGTTGATGCTTGGAGGGTCATGCCACGCCGCTTGGGATTGGGCTATGCCGTGGTACGAGGTTGCGAGAAGTTACATGTACATTCGAGCAGTGAGGGCTTGTTAAGCTTTGTAAGGTCGTCCCTTTGTAATGACCTGGGATCACGAAAGGGTTATTTCAAGATCAAAGGGGCGGTCCGGAATGAGCAGATCAAGAACTGGGATTGATGCAAGATTAAAGCCTGACTTCGTCAAGCTCTACGTAGGATCTTTGCGATATTCAAGACAGTGAGTAGCACGTGACTACCTTCTAATACGCCAGCTTATAACGTTGCCATACTCCAGCGTCAGATTCATCCACAGTTCCTCCTTGTGTCATTACACGATAGCTAGCTACTAGATACCACGGTCGTTGTGGGAAGCTCAATTGGCTACATAGTAACCGTAGGGTACTAAAACCAACCCTAAATATACTATCTCAATACCCTAGGTCGAACCTAGGATTTGATAAGAAGGTACTGTCGGGTACACTATCAGCACTAGTTACAGAACCTGTTAGCTATGTAGTAAATAGAACGTCTCTATTCGGCACTTACTACTATCTCAGCCTCTTTGGATGTAGTACACTTCCATTGATAAGGTCCTTCTTTCTTGCAACAGTACTTGCCCGCCGGGCATTCAGGTTCTTCCTGGCTGCAAAGATCAATAGCGCCCACAGTAGTGAGTCCGCTAATGGAGAGTAAAAGAATAACCGACTTCATCTTTAGGAAATTTAGAAAAAATTTAAAAGTACTGTGTGCTCTTATAGCTAATAGATATCTTAGCGATTAACTTATAAAATAAGGTATATAAATTGGGAATATAATATAGGTCTGATTGCGGAGAGGCGTCCTGCATTTATAGAGATTTCTACTATACTCTTCGACGTATATATGAGGGATAGAAATCTCCCTGAATAAGCATAATAAAGACGCTAGAAAGAATTCTTTACTACGTAGTGCAGGACTAGTACTACCATAATTGTGGCTCTAGCGGTTAAGTAGAATAGACTCGGACTATGCTAAAGTATATTACTACAGTATCGTAAGCTTTATTAATATCGTATAGCTTCCTGCTACCAAATATCTAAGTTAGTCCCTCCCACTCCCCGGGCGGGGTGCATGCAAGGCAATGCCGCTTGGGATTGGGTACTAGACCGTAATACGAGGAATGAGGGCGACATTAGCTGCCACACCCATTCTAGCGTTCCCTGCTGTTCAATCCCTCATGGCATCGCCTCGCCCCTGAGCCTAGAGCTCAAGACAGTGACAGCCGGGACGAGGTAGTTTGAAGATCCATACCCCAGTTGCAAGAAACCCATGGGTGAGGCAAATGACTAGGAAATTGGTGGAATGGGAGGGCAGTGGACTATGCCCATCAAATTCCCAGTAGAAACGGCTTGGTGCAGTGCACTGCGAGTACAAGTTAGTACGAGTACACTCGATACAACGTTAGCCGAAGCATGACATGAGCCAACGCGCATCAGACTTGTTACGTACATGTACCCTGTGTGCTTTGGCCCACACATCGATCTCATGTTGATCCCGGCTTTCTGACGCCTCCGCGCAGGGGATTCAACAAAATACGCACTCTGATCCGTACCGACCATACCGATCCTTTGGTTTATGGAGGCCGGGCTTTCCCCGGCAACGGTCTCTTGGGGCTAGAGGTCTCATGCCTCAGTTGTGTCGAGGAACGCAGTGGCAAGCTCCCGTAGTGGGTATGGCTTCGATGTCGTACATCTCATGTTTGAGACCAGATCCGAATCCTATATTGTACTAGAGGGGAAACTCAAGACTCTGCTCGCTCACAATATAACAGTTTGCTAAGGTTGCGCCAAAGACGTAGACCTTCTTCCTGGCGTCATCAAACACTGCTGTAGCCGATATGTTCAATGCCGAAGTCAAGCATGAACTAATGAACACACAATCTAGCTCTGCCGTACCAACTTGACAAGTTCGCTTACTTCTCTCAAGGCTTGCTTCCAAACTAGAAGAGCGAGATGTTGCTGGACACTCTGTCAACAAGAAATGCTCCATCCTGCTTCATAAGCTCCGTCGCCCAACTCTGTTTCTGTGTTTCGAGCGAGAGACCCCCTCATTCTGCCCCGTAGCATTTACAGATCATGTCGCATGGGTCTTATCGTATGTGTAGAAGCCCCGTCCACTCTTTACGCCGAGATATCCATTCTGGAGAAATTTGTCGAGGTACTGTTGGGGTTGGCTAGGGATACCCTGCCTGGCTGACGCATAATGCCGCTCGATGTCGAGAACGACATCCAATCCGACGATGTCCATTAGCTCGAATGGTCCTTTGGGAGTCTTCAATACGCCCCTAAAAATAGCGTCAATTTCCTCTGGAGTTCCAGCGCCTTCCGCTGCCGCCAATAAGGCCTCTCGTTTTATTGCAGCCCAGATACTATGTGTACAGCAGTCAGAAAGGCGATGCTCATTATTGAGGCACGCTGCAGTAGCTTTACCGATTGTAAATGTAGCCCATTGAATGGCTTTTAACGTGGAATGGAGTGAACCCGTGAACTGCAGCCTGTTCCATCACGATGTCGATGCAAGACGTGCCGGAATTGTCGTGGCCCATAATCTCAATGACTGCGATGTGTAAGCATGAGCGTTCCACGAAGTTCAGATGTCGTCGTTTTACTTACCAGACGTCTCCGGTGGCCAATCTAGATCGTCTCAGCCTAAGCTCTGCAAACTGGCAGAAGAGCGGAGGGGGACCTACAAGTATGTGCACTCAGGACACGCCGCTCATTGTTGAGAGCAAGACCGTTGATAATCTCGCCGCAAGAGTAGCTGCTCGAATTTGAAGCGATAATGGTGTCTCCCGGGGCCAAAGAGTCTAGCTTTGAGACGACCTGCTTCTTCAACAGCAGTCGTTCGGGCACGCACTTTCCAGTTAGCACGGTGGAGGTGGCTAACAGTAGACAGAGGTGTTAGAGTAACACACCTCTACCACGAGCCAGGAGCTACTCAATGCCTCTTTCAAGTCGTGTGCTGAATGAGTTTTGATACGACCCCAGTTGCCCTTTGGCTTCTGCGCCAATCGAAGCCTTTCTACGGCTTGCACGCTGGCTTGAAGCTGATTAGTTTGCTCATCAATGAGATGGACATCGTTGCCTCTGCTCGACCACTGTAATCCAAGCCTTGAAGTCAGCCGAATTTCTTCCACCGAGATGTTTAAAGTATGGCGAGTGAAGTGAAGGCTCACCATGTACGCTAGGCGCCTTCCTTGGGATCCTGCGCCCAGAACAGCGACGGAGGTTCGGACAGCATAAGCCATGGCGGGAAGCATCTCGTGACACCTCACAATAGTGAGCAAGAAGGAAGCGCACAGAAAAACGGAATCCAAACAAAATGTCCAGAGATATTCCAAAGACCAGTCGCGTGTTGTGAGGGATTCGGATCCGCAAGCGCTGCATGCTAATTTAGTGCCCCGAACAGTGTGGCTGGCCACATGTGACTGCCCCGAAGGTTCCATTTCGGATCCGACAAAGCCGCGTTCAGCACCGGCAATGATCGGTTTCCCAACCGTCCCTGTCTAGTGAACCTCACTTCACGAGATCACAGTCGCCGCAACATAATTTAAGGTGGTGCGGACCATTGTCGCACTGCATAGGCGGCTTGCCATCTCACATGGCGAAGTTTCGTAGCCCAATTATTGCGCGGGAGTGCCGCCGCTGGTGGAGACAATGTTTGATGGCCAGTCCAAAACTGGAGGCCTCATCTTCCTGTCAATGGGCAAGTCTACTTCGTTTTGAGGGCCAATTCGGGCGATGTGTATGCCTGATGCGTAACCTGCGGGATTCTCTCAGCGGTCAAGCGCCTGAGGCTGACGCGTTCGAGCCATGTCTGGTTTTGAATCAAGTCATGTCAGTCAGTACTTGCACCACGCATGCTTTTCATGTGAGACTACGCACTTATCTTGGTATAGAGACAGAGAGTCGCTTGAAGAAGTCAAGCGAAACCTATTTCTTGCTGCTTGGACGGACTTGGAGCTTTGAGGCAGATGGCTCAGCGTTCTATCCAGGGTCTCCTGCAGGCTAGAGCGCGAGTCGTCCGTGATTTTTCCAAGAGATACATCTCTGTCAATCGCTTTGCGGATGAGCTGCACGCTGGCAACGACGTGGTGCGGATAGGGATCGATGGAGATCAGAGGAACGGTGACGGCGACGGCTCCTGCTCTGCTTACTGCGTCGCCGGGGCTATGAACTGGGACATCTTTGGAGCCCAGGGTAAACGTGTTGTGCAAACCAAACACCAGCGTGTTCATGACTGCATTCTCAGCTTCAGCATTTGCCTCGGTAAGGCCAGCCAGTAGATCGTATCTATTTGTGGCCTCGATGACGTCGACCAACATGAGAATACTCAGGTGGTAATGAAGCATTAGTGAATCTGCAGACTAGTCAGCCTTTCGCGGAAGGAGTGAAGCCGAGCTTGGCACCCACACCACCGAAGTTTTGTTTGCTGTCCGAGAAACGGCATCCGTCTTTGGCATGCCTCCAAGGGCTGGCGATACGTGTCATTGAACTGCTGGATAGCCTCGGTAACCTGCACGTACGCCTGGCTAACTTGCGACTCGTCGTGCCCATCTCTCAAAGCCTCCTTGAAGACCGACGTCAGTTTCCAAGCCAAAAGCTTCCACGCGGCCCCGTTTGCAATGATCTGGTTCGCTCTGTCGTCCGTCATGTCAAGGACGCCATCAGCACGCCAAGTTTTTGTTGTCTCCTGGAACATCTTTGCCCCGGTCTTAACTAGGCGCCAAGGCAACTCAGCCTCGAATCCAAAGAGGCCCGAGGACAGCAGCGACCTGCAGTTGAGCGTCAAGGATGCCGAGGTGTCAAACGTAAGGGCGGACCAGTATGCGATGCTCTCAAAAGCAAGAAAGTCGGAGGTACCAATTGACCCAGGGCTGGCACCAATCGAGTTTGACTTCTTCATAGAGGGGGAGACTTTTGATCCACTGAACTGCAGATTTCTCTGCCTGGCCCGCAGTATCTGGATTTGTTGCAAGGCCGCATGCACGCAAGCCTGGCCAGACATGCCGTCAACTTCTTCTTCCTCCAAGATTCCGACCGGAATGGGCGTCAATGCAAACAAGAACAGCGCAAGCATTGAACGATACGAGGGCCGGTTGATAATCCGAAGCATGTCCCGGCGAGCGTGTCGCCAGAGGGCGAGAATGGAGGCTCGATGGCATAATTCCATGTCTGCATGTGGTTTGGAAGACGCCAAAGGAAGCCATCTCGCCGAAAAAGCTGCGATGGTACTCCGAAGGGATTCATCAATCAGCCTGTCTCTTATGCTTCGGCGTTCGTCGATGCCACTCGACACTCGCTCATCCCCTTCGTCACCGGACGCGTCTTCCATCCACTCATCGAGACGGCTACAAACCTCCAGGATGCTGGCAGTGTTCTCAAAAAGACTCTTTTCGGCAAATCTATCTCCATATTAACAATGAACTCATGCAATAAACTTCGACAGATGAGCAGGACTTACAAGAATGGGCATCCGTGCCTTCCCATCCAGGAACCGAACAATGAATCGAAGCCTTCACTGTAGATAGTCTGGAGCCAAGGATTGTTCATCTCGCCGGGGGAGTCCGACGCTGAAGTGGATGTCGTACCCGAAACTGATTGACCCGCTATTGACGTTGACCTGCACCTGGTCGAGCTTTGCTGGCTTGGTGAATTCTGTGTTGCCTCCCATTGCAGGCTGCTGAGACTTCCGTCGGCCGTTTCGAGGTTCTCGGGCTGTCCACCTAGTGGGAGAGTCGTGTCGCTACCAGGAGAAAGCAATTTGCTTTGCTGGCGCTTTCGCTTGCAAGACGTAGCCTTCCTTGTTGTTGGGGGTTTGAGATCTCTCATCCACTGTAATATCGGGTGGGGGATGGTAAGAACTTCAGGTCACATCGAACATCGGGCATGGATAATGGCCAAGATACCTTGAAAGTGCACTGCAGGTCCCGAGTGAGACACCGCGAGCAGGCCGTCGACGGACCCTCGGCTGAGCTTGTACGACTCGCGGCATCGCATCGCACCCGCGAACGGCGGCACTCATCGCAACTGGAGAACTGCGTCCGGCGTGCAACGAGATCACTCTGCATTGTTGACCGCCGCACAATTGATTTATAAATCGTGACGCTCACGTTGTCAGAGCAGGCACAGCAGTGGCTTGATGAAGGTATGATTCAAGCTTACCTTGAAGCCTTGCGGAGAATCACCCTCGATGGGATTGTCGGAGCTCAGCTTGGCGGGTACGATCTGTGATGGTGGAGCCTGGTTGGGAAGTGGGGAGCGCGCCACAGGCTTTTGCGGGGAACTCGAAGTGACAAACGGCTTCGAGTTCATGAAGTGCATTTTTCCAATCAGTAGTCCTGTACCACGATTTTAGCTGGTACAAAGCGGTAAGAAACATCATGAAATCGAACGCTCCGGAATATATTCTGGACAGAGACCATCGAGCCAGCAGATGGGTAGAAACGTAGTCATATATGACTCGTCCACATGGTGACGCCAGTGAGTATAGGTACTTTTCCTAGGCCTACAATACGGGCAACATATTTGGTACCCGATACCTATGTACAACTCACCGCATGCTGTCGCACTACGAATCTTCCATGAAGACGAGGCACGAGTAAAGCATCTGGACAGGATCATCTGTTTACGCGAGCTAAGCCCTAGCTATAGATCAACAGTAGCAGCAACGATGTTTTTGGACAAGAACCCGGTGACGAAGAGACGTGCTCGGCGGCGACCGTTGTCTTTGGATGGATCAATTGCAACAAGAACCGCAGTGGTCGCAGTGCGTATCCTGCTACCATCGTCCTCAAATAATAAATGCTTGCTCCATCTGGACGAGTTGTCATCATCCCTTCCAGCTTGTCGTTGGCGTTGATCTTGACGCAGGGGCGAAACTTTCCACACCATCACGCCGTCCTTTGCAGTTGGATCCCGAACGTTTTTCTGTACGTTCGCGGCTTTTGAGAGCCCAGCAAGAACGTATCCGCCTGCGTCGAACGTATCGTTGGCATACGGGTCTGCAAAGTAGCTCGGATTGTCGATGGTGGAGTCAACTTGCACTGACTCGCTGATCGTGATGGAGCTGAGAGTGTTTTCGACAGCGTCATGTTTGACCTCGACACCCACATGCAACTCGCCGCTGCTGCAGCTTGCCACCAACACCTCCTCCGGTGTCCTTCCATGTCCCAGCCCATTATTGTTCTGCAGCCCCTTCAAAGCAACCGTGGCCTTGACTCCATGGAAATCCGAGTCGGCGTCAGCTCCGGAAAATTCGACAAAGATGACATTGGACCATTTGCCTCCAAGATCCTCTAGAGTTCTCAATAGTCCTTCTTTATAATAATGATCGTTCGTGACGAAAAAAGATGTCGGCGATATGGCCCAAACGTCATTTGGCGTTTGAATCAAAGGATCCCACACAGATCGAACATGTCGCGCGACCCCGGACCCGATAATATGATGAAACACCTCGACAACCGAATGAGACTTTGGGGCTCCATTGACGCCCTTCTCGTACCAACGGCTATTCGGGATGTGGTTGACGGCGAATATATAGACAGCCTCTCCCGGCCTTTGCCAGGTAGGGTCATCTATTACATCGATCCCGTGTGTGATGAATGGTCCCTCGAAGTTCTGGAGTGTCAACGTCTGCGCCCGCAATGTCTTTTGTTGCTAAAATGAGTACATATTCGTTCAGTACAGCAGCGGCGCTCAAGATGTGACTCACAACGGGATCGACGATCTTTATGCTACCTTGCGCAGATGCGGCGCGTGAGGGATTGTCGAAGATTCCAACCGGAGGGAACCAGGCAAAGCGGGTGCTTTCCGTGTCTTCGCACGCAGTAAACAATGATTTGCTAGGCTTGTGGTAATGAAGGTCCTCGCAGTGCGTTGTTCCTTCAATGAATTCGAGCTCGTTCCCCGAAGTCCAGACGCTGCGTGCTGGGCTTCTAAAGAAGCCCAAGACCGTGCCAGTTCTTCGCAATTTAGGACCGGAGAGATACGCCACGAGGACGGCGAAAACAAGAGCTACCACAGAGGTCGAAGTGAAGGATCGAGTCGCCATGGCCGCTAGTAGTGAGGAGGGGAATGGGAAAGGATAAGAGTGCGTCCGCTTGCCAGCCCGGTGGTGTGACCTGAAATTAAACGTGAGACTACCTACGACGAGACGCCAGTGCGTCACCCATAGTGGGGTGTGCAGCCCCGCCCGGAGAGGCTAGGATGGCCCCTCTCACATCGGCTGTGAACACATGTGACTGACCCAATTGACGTACTGATCGCCGGATGTGCCGCATTGTTGGTAGACCCGGATTATGTGTAGCAGTTAACACGCTCATCGTTGTGTCAAAACGACCCGTATGTCTCTGGAACGGGCCCTGGTGAATCGGGATAGTTCTCGGTACGGTCCTTGGAGGAGCTTCCAGTGAGTCTTCAGTCGGCCGGCGATGGGCGTTCTACATCTCTTCATTGGTGGCATGTGCGATCCCGTCTAACTCTTCGTGCTGCCCAGCAAAGACCCCTATCACAGTATCCCATTTAAGGCAGGTGCCATCGAGGTGGAATACGTTGCAATCGAATTGCATGGCGGCGCTCTGATGTCCTGGCATCAACATTGAAGTGGGGTGTTCGGGTTGTATTGGGTCCCCAAGGCTTCTTCATCGGCACTGACGTATTGGGCTTTTGCCGAAGTACAGTAAGCGCTCACAATTCTCGGCATTTAATGTCTGGGGATTATTGCGCTTCGACGGTACCACTGGTGTAGCTTGAACTTCGCCAAGGTTCCTCAGCTCAAAACCTGCATTCGATACAACTGACAGAATGGGTAAAGACGAAGAGGGAGATCATAGAATAGGCTAATGCAGCGATCATGTTACGCTATCAGTCTCGAAAACAGTTCATTGCTATGCCTAGACGTCGCTCTCTTCAGAGACAGTAATGTCCGAGACTTGCACGTGTGCTGATGCATTCGATGCCGACACAATGATTCGATACCCACAGAATGCATCAGCCTTGTGATGCCGTGCCGCGACCCAGGAGTTAATAAGCCTCACAAGACTCCCGGTTTATTTCCCGTTGGTCCGTGGAGGTCCGTGGAGATACGAGTACATGTGTTCCTGCAGGCGATAATATCACAATGCGAAATCAAACGTTCATGTATAAGCCGTTGTGTTTGTAAGCTCTTACGATTGTCAGAACTTTCCTCCGATGCAATGTGATGCAATGTACGCGTTGTAGACGTGTTTGTCGATTTAAGTTCAGAGTCTATCGGTTTTCCGAGAGCGCTGGCAGACGCGTCCTCGATTCAATTTCATCGATTCTTCGATTGACTTTCAGTGCCTGTATAAACAAGAAATTTCAACGGTATCTCAATGGAAAAACCACCAAATTGGCCAGTCGATGGAGGACACCAAGCCTGGGTCTCTACCTTTGGAGCCTGGTGGGCCATTTTCATCACCTTCGGCTGGGTCAACTCGCTGGATGTATTCCAGTCCCACTACGAACAGAACCTTCTTAAAAATTACACACCATCATCCATCGCGTGGATCGCATCGGTACAACAATGCCTCAACTGATATACAGTGCAGGCATTGTTCTCGGGAAGATCTTCGACGGCTACGGACCACGTTGGCTCCTCATCACAGGCGGTCTTGCTGAAGTATTCGGCCTCATGATGACTTTGATCTCAACAGATTACTACCAAGCGTTCCGCGCTCAGGCCATTTGCATCGCAATTGGCGCCGTAGATCTCGATGCTCCGGTGGTGCACTGCCTCTACCTCCAGTGGTGTGTTTGCAGTGGTCCCGATCACTGCGAGCCGTTGAACAATGAGCCGGTACCCACGTTGCTGCATTTCTCGTGCAAAATCAGAGACTAGGAATCGACCGATAAAATACTCCAGAACGGTAGTATACAGGCAGTTTTTCCATCTCTCGACGATATTTGCCGCGAAGAATCAGCCAGGGCGCTGAATTCCACGATTTCCTCGAAGATTCGGCCACTCGCACTGTGCCTACCTCATTTGGTTACACGTATGTATTATGCCAGCACCGACGCTGCGGCGCCCTCCTGGCAATCCTTGTTTTCGTTTTGACACGCGCCATAATAACATCACCAAAGAACATGACCGACTCCCGCGCTTGGGTCTTCTCCGCCCGCGGCGATCCCTCGCAGGTCCTCTCGCTCACTACACGGGCTACGCCGACCCTGCCCCCGGCCCTTCCGCTGCCGCGCGACGTGCCCGACCCGGAGGAATGGATCCTCGTCAGGGTCGCCTTCGTGGGCCTCAATCCCGGCTCCATCTTCCAAATGACGCTCATCCCCACGTGGCTGCGTAGCAAGACGTGCATCCCTGAGATGGACTTCTCCGGCACCGTCGTCGACGTCTGGCACCCGGCGGACAGCAGCAGTCAAGCGGGTGGTGGAAGCAGCGGCTCGGCGAAGCCAAGGTTTCGTACGGGCGATAAGGTCGTCGCCATGCTGCCTGCCGCCCACACGCTGGCCACGGGCACCGGTGCGCTGGCCGAGGTCGTGGCCGTCCCTGCGCGCTACGCCGTGGCCAAGCCCCCCAGCGCAAGCCTCGGCGACGGCGCCGGGTGTCTGCTTGCGGGCATGACGGCCGCGCAGATGATCGACGAGTCCGGCGCGAAGCCCGGGGACCGCGTGCTGGTCAACGCGGCGAGCGGCGGCATCGGCACCATGGTGGTGCAGATGGTGCGGCGCGTCGTCGGCCGGGGGGGCTACGTCGTTGGGATCTGCAGCGGGAAGAATGCGGAGCTGGTCAAGAGCCTGGGGGCCGACGAGGTGAGTCCTTCAGCTAACTGGCAATGAGCCGCGATTCTAGCCATGCATACGCTAGGTTATCGACTACACTCTCCACGAAGACCTCGCCGCGCACCTCGCCATCCTCTTCGGCGGAGCCCCATTCGACACCATCATCGACACCCTCGGCATTCAAGCCCTCTACCTCGCTTCCCCGCGCTACCTCGTCCCGAGCGGCGTCTACTCCTCCGTGGGCATCAAGCCACCCTCGTTCTCCGTGCCCGACTTCCTAGCCGCTGTGTGGCAGATGAAACTCAACGAGTGGTGGCCCGTCAGCCGCTGGCTGCTCGGCGCGGGGCGGCGCTGGCGCGGCGTCTCCATGATGCTGCCGACGCTGGCGGATAGGGAGCGCGTCGTCGGCATGCTAGGTCGCGGGGAGCTGCGCGTCGTGCGGGACAGCGTGTGGGCGTTCGAGGACGCCGCAGGCGCGTTCGCGAAGCTGGGGGGGAGGCATGCTCGGGGCAAGATGCTGGTCAAGGTGGATGCCAGCGTTGGGGACGACGAGTGCTGAGGGCTTTGCTCATCCTCTTTGCTTGTGTAAGCGTTTAGCGGACCTGTCACTTCTCCTGAATCTGTGATGTTAATCAAGCGTGAATGTGGTGATGCGCCCATGCCACTAACATATCCATCACCGCATACCTGCATCAAATGTCAAGCCCCTGTAAGCTGACCCGAAGCTCTTCTGACTATGCTGTTGGGTGGTCCTGCAGAACGGAGATGTTGGCTTTTCAGAAACGTGAATAATCATCAAGCGGATAATGAGGTTGAAACATATAACATTACACAGACGGGGCATGCCTCTGGTGTTTGTGGACATGGGGGAAGAGAATTGCATCTACATGTATATGGAACTCCTTTGTGATGCTGACAGCAATTGCATTGGCCGTCATGACATATGCCCTCCCTTACCATGAAGTATCAGGGATGCAAAAGGCCGTTGAAAAATGATTGTCCTGCTGCACAACGTACATGCAGAGACTAGTACAGGATCAGTTCAACATCGCCTCGTCCTCGTCGGTGGAGTTGCCAGCACAAGGGTCGTCGGCCTCCGGATGCCTCATGAAGTTCTCGAAAAAAGCCATGTCTACACCTTGAAATGCCCAGTCTTCTACTCCTGCCGTCAGACCTGGATATAAGTACTGCTGCTGTAGGGTTTCGTTGATGGTGCTCGAGAACTGTGATGCTGAAGACTCATTCGTTTGTATTCCTGGTAGCGGCTCTGTCAACAGGGGGGCCTTGCTGCTCTGATTCGGCTCCTGAGAAAGTATCTCTGTTGCTATTCTATCAAATGATCGCTGAGGTGAAGCAGCTGCATGGACAGGTGACTGCGGCATTGATGGGGATGTCGTTAGCTTGGTGGCGGGCAGGGGCTCTTCCATGGACACGACGCCTTCGCGGCTGATTCTGACAGTCCCAAAGTAGGGTATGCTCAGGTTGATCTTCTCGTTGTCAGTTGTTGCAAGTTCTGGATGCAGCTCCGTCATGGCAGCAGCTGCGGAATAGTTGTCCCCATACATCCTGCCCTTAGCTGCGTCTGTCTCAAAAGCTAAAAGCGTCTTTAAAAGGCTGGAGCTACGCTGGCTCAGGACGTCAATGCTGAGCTTCGCGACACACTCCATGGTTTCAAGTACTTGCTCAATCATCGCGCGGTCACTATTTCTCTGATGTGCGAGGACATTGCTCCCCAGGACGCCCTGCCCATCCTGCTGCCGCAATTGCTTGCGGTGCCCGTCAAGATGAGCCATTACCAGTGTCATGGCCGCTGTTAACGCGAAGAAGTCAACGGCACGGCAAGAGAATGCAACAGGGTTAAATGACCGAAACATGATGAAACGGGTCAGCAGCTCGCGAGATGCATTGGCACTGGCTAGCTTGCTGTATTCGTATTTGACTACGTCGGGAGTTTGCGATCGTAGCATATAGGGAAGGTGGAGGAGGTTGAGCAAGTTGAAGTAAAGCATCTGATCTAGCAAGCGAATCGTCTCCCAAAACGTCTTGTCCGGGTCTTGGGCTACGATAGCGAGGTTGGGAACCAGCCACCACTTGCTGGGCATCTCATTTCCGGCGCTCTGAAGCTCGTCGTCTAGCTTTTGCAGCGCATCCAAGTCGTCCATGGTAGTAGGGTCTTGTGACTCGTTGCGCTCGAGGATTCGCGAAGCGATGACACATTGCTTGCGCTCAAACCTGCCCTCAGGGGTGTCGTTTGCGAGGGCCGCCTCGGCAACCATGGAAACGTCCAGAGAGCCCTGCGGCAGACCCAGCATCAAACACAGCTGTCGGTCCGTACAAACGATGCGGAACCAGAGGTAGCTTGGATAGACGGTCCGGCTCGGATCTATGGCCTTGAGCGGGTGCTGGATGACGCTGCGATGCAGCCCCATGAGTTGTGCAACCAACATGGCGCGACGACAGGCAAGCCATGCACGCCGAAGGTGGCCGCTGTTGGCCTCGAAGATGGATTCGAGCATGACACACTCGAGCCCCTCAATGCAATCCAGCAATTCGTCTTTACTGGTCACCAGTCTGGTTGCGGTATCGACGAGCCGGCGCATCAACTGTCGCGGGGGTTCTGATAGGCCCCCAATTTCCTCTTTGTGAAGCTCCGGATGAGCAAATTGCAAACTGGTGGCGATGATGAGCAAGTACTTGGCGAGCAGAACCGGATGCGTTGTTGCCGAAGGGATATCAGATAAATTTCCCTTGCAACCCTCGGAGTCCTGGGATAACACAGGGTAGGGATGGGTCATGAGCTTGTGAAATGCGACGTCGATTCCGGCATTGACCATTAGCTGAATATCCTCGTTGGGAGGTAGGGAGGCGAACAGAGCGGCCGCTACGTCCCTAGCATGGCTGTCCATGGCTGTCATGGTCGCAGTCAAGGGTGCAATCGCTGTAATTGTCCGCGGCGTTGACATCGCGGGCGACGGTCGCAACCTCGGAGGGGTGAGTGCCATATTTGATTCTGCATCTCCACATGGAGCGAAGCCGACGCCTCCGTCACCGACGTGCTTGACCAGCTGCTCCACGAGAGCCTCGACGCGGACAATTCGATCGCCCATATATCGGCCCCGCTCTCCCGTTGAAGGCGAAGGTATGGCAGAGTTCTCAGGATACTTTTGACTGAGACAGCTGGTGCCTCGTTTCCGACATGGCAGACAAACTGAGTCGAACGGCATCGCAAAGGAGCATCGCATCTTGCGTCGCTTACATTCCCAACAACTGCGAGTGCCCTTGCGGATCTTGCGCCGCTGGGGATCTGCGTTGACGCTCTGGCTCGAGTCAGTGGCATTATTTACCTCATCCCGAACTGTGCTTCTGCTTGGCATCATCGCAACGTCGCACAACGCATAGGTGACTGGAGTCACGTGCTAAGAAATGATCTATCTTGTTGCTGGATGACTTCAACAAAGCGCCGTTGTGCAATTGAGAGATTCCGACACGGCGGTATGGGGTCTTCTAGGTGACTCTTTGCCGACGGGTCATTACCATAGTAGAGGGCAGCGATGATGATGCCTTGGGAATTGGCTGAAGGTTCCCCCCTCCTTCCGCCGAGACGGCGGACGAATTAACGTTCGGCGCCGCCACTGACTGATGAGTGGGGCCTTGGTACTCTGTACCTAATCCCTGAATGCCAGTTGGCCAGGTAGCGTAGGTACGGTACTCGGTCGCTTGGACGAGAAATTATCGCGCGTTCGCCGTTTTGTTAGAATCACCCATATTCCCGCGCTCATGCAATTCATGTAACTAATAGTGAAAGGGTACTTGCAAATAATTCACAGGCATGTAACGGCAAGGTTGCACGACCCAAGAAGCGATGTAGACGTTGAAGCAGACGATTGTTTCAGGAACGTTGCGAGCGCGAATTCTGAAACAACGCAACAACACTGACAGACCGACAACAGCTCCAAGATTAAACATTCAACTTGTCCACTGGCGGCTTCATCTGTCGACGAATAAGTGGAACATTTTCGGAGACTAACAAAAGTCGTGAAGGCCGGATTCAACCTTCAGTCCCCACTCGCGCAGTCGGCCACATTTCAGTACGAGCTCTAAATAATCCCAAGCTACAGGTCAAATTCAGTCCTTCTCGATTCTAGCCTCAGGAAAGCCGACGAAGGAGTTCAAGGCTCTCACTGGACAGAAGTGATCTGAGCCACCGTTCCAATCGCTGTTCATGGATGTGACAAGTATCTGCGGCGGGATGGCGGCGGTACGTACCTTTATTGGAATGAGCCCGTTTGTCTGACTAGACATCTCTGTGTGTGAAAATAGTACAACTCTCAGACTTGCCTTCCTGATCGCTGTTAGAATTGTCCTTTAAATGTTTTAACTCATTTTAGGCCGAAGTAAAGATGTTCATGTTTGCCGCCCAGAACTGCTCTGGAGTCGGATATTTTGACATTGGCTAATTGAACAATTCATCACAGCGTAGATAATATGTACAGTTATTGTATGGTTTAATGGTTAGTAAAGATTTAGAGTCAGTGCTAATAATACAATTGAGTAGAATTTACATGCAAGAGTGCAAGCGTCATAGAGATGTTGCCAAGATGGCTTACACCACAAGCAAAGGGCAAGCCGTATAGAGCTTTGTCGACAAGTGTGTCATTTTTCCTCCGTCGATAGCGTCTTGAAACATGGTCATAAACCTTTCCTGGCCTTGGGGACCCTAACCAGCCAGTAGAGAACCAGCGATATGACAATATTGAAAATAATGAACGCCCACAGGATACCAAAATTGCGCCATCTCTCACCGTAGTAGGAGTTAAGACCAGCCAAATATGTGTTCGTGTCCTTAATCTTGCAATAGCTGCAAGAATGTGTTGCTTCAGAGTCCAGCAAATAGCCGCCTGCCTTCGTGATGTAAGCAGCCATGTATTCGCCGCATGTCTGGCCGTCGGGTGGATCGAGCCGAATCCATTCATTGCTCGCGCAGGATACATCAACGTTCGATAAACCCGTTGATAAAATAGCTGAGACCCAGTAGTTTAATGGTGAGACACGGTAAAGGAAGACCCAGAAACCTGGCATTGTATCCGGCGATGCCAAAACACCACAGAAGAAGAAGATTAGCACGAAGAGGAAATTGGCGATAACGCCGCCCTCATCAGCAGTATCTGCACAAGACATGCACATATGAGCAAATGTACACGTAAAAAGGAGCAACTGCCAAAACAAAAGCCAAGTCAACCAGCCTCGCTCGACGCCTTGCCCGGCGACATTGGCATTTGTATAGAAGCCAACTGGAAAATAAATCAGCGCCCACATAAAAACTGAGGCGAGCGTGCTCCAGGCGATCTCAACACAAATTTGGCTGAGCATAAAGACTTTCCATGAATATGTCTTCGCGGGGCGCTCGCGAACTTCAAATAGGGATCGTTGCGCAGCGAAATGTGGCATCTGTTGTTCTGCCAACTGTCCCAAGATGCTACACATTTCGAAGATTGCAAACATCTGGTTTTGAAGTCCTTGGATGGTAAGTGGTGCATTGAGAAACACCAAGCCGATGAATAAGGTGCAAGAAATGCAAAGCCCGAGCTTGGAATATATGTAAGACGGTGTCCGCCAATATTGCTGGAATGCACGTCGCGAAACAACGAAAAATTGCTGACCGAGCGGTGCAGCAAACTCCCGGTATGAAGCTGAGCTCAGATATTCTGGGGACTGCTTGTCTGCGCCGAGTGCTTTGAGACGGATCAATTCGCCCTGGATAGCCTGGAACTCGTGGCTCCCACGCCACGTGTTGTACCAGTCAACATCTGAGCAACTTCCTGGGGCGGCACCAATGGCTTCTAGCATCCACTCAGCTGGGTTAGCACCAGAAGGGCAAGGCTGAGCGCCGTTGTGTTCGAAGTATTCCGTCAGCGCCTTGGAGTTTTCGCCAATGTCTCCTATAATAGGGTCAGGACTATGGCAGGTTCAAGTTGTTTTGATCACACCCAAACATCGGCCGTTAAGTGAACAAGTGAACGTGTAATACTGACCAAAGTACACGGTGCGGCCTCCTTCGGCGAGTAAGAGAAGGCGCTCAAAACGTTGAAATAGCATGGCAGAAGGTTGATGGATAGTACAAAGGATTGACTGGCCAGCGTGGGAAAGACTTTCCAACAAGTCTATAACCGCCCAACTGGTTTGGGAGTCAAGACCAGACGTGGGCTCGTCGACGAAGAGGAGGAGGGGTGGTCTTGCAGCCAGCTCCACCCCGATCGTAAGACGCTTTCGTTGCTCGACGTTGAGACCCTCGCCTGGAACTCCCACAACTGCATCTGCATATTCTTGCATGCCTAGCAGCTTGATTACTTCGTTGACGTACGCTAGCTTTTCCGCTCTTGGTGTGCTAGCCGGCTGACGGAGCAGAGCTGAGAATTCTAACGCCTGTTGTGAGTAGTCAGCCATAATGATCTAATGAACACAGGTGGTTCGTGAAAGTGCTGATCATGACGAAGACGGCGATGACCTAGAAAAGCCACTGGCAGCATACCTCTCTAACAGTACTGGTGTCAAGGTGCAGATCTACCTGCTGGGCGTATCCTGTTTTTCGTTGAAAGCTCTCATCGCGCACTCTCCCGTCAATAAACATCTCGCCAGTCAATATACCAACGCCTATGCGTCTATCTGCCAAGCAATCCAGGAGTGTTGTCTTTCCAGCGCCTGAAACACCCATCAAAGCCGTGAGAGTGCCCGGCTTGACCCAGCCATCAACATGGTCCAGTATGCGACGAGGTGTGCCTTTTATTTTGATGTCGTAGCACACGTTACTCCAGTGAAAGACACTCGTAGAACCTTGGAACACCTCCCCAGTTGTGGTAGCGCCCGATCTTGCCATTGCCGGCACAGAGCCACGGAGGGACTTCTCAATATCGTCAACGCCTTTCGAATGAGATCTTGGAACGAAGCCTCGACGAAAAACAAGAACTTCCCCCTTGGACTTCTTGGCCGTGATGTACTCGCTGGCGATAAAGTATATAAGGTGGTTCACGATTATCATGGCGACGATGATGGCGACATTGCGCCATTTGTGGCTGCTGTAGTAGTTATAGGCCGAATTAATATATTTGTCGCCATTAACATAGGACAGGCCTGAAACAGCTCCGACAGCATTGCAAGCCATATGATCCGCAGTAGTATTGGAGTAACCGGGGATGTAGGTGGAGCATGGAAAGTTGCGATCGTGAAACTCATTCACCATGAGTGCTTCATATCCGTAGGCAACAGGATTCACGTAATTTATCCATCGGCACCAGCCAAGCATGTAGTCGACCGGCACAACGAATCCCGTGAATATAAGTAATGCGAGTAGCATAATGGAAGCTGGAACCATGGCTTGTTGCTCCGTTCGCGACAAGGAGGCACTGAAAACATGTCAGGAACATAAGCTTAGCCCCATCAGTGTGGGATACTAACATAGATCTGAAGACACCAGACATTGCCATGACGACAAGAAAAACAACCAGAAGATAAAAAAAGAAGTTGCCAGGCGTGCGGTTAAGGTCTGTCATGAAGTAAAATACCAAGTTAAAGGAGATGGTGCTGATAATCTTCAGAGGCAAATCAACCAGCACTGAAGCATATGATTCGGCGGACGGGTGATAGAATGCATAGCGGGATTGCTTTTCCACAATAGGCCGTTGAGCATATAGCGTGAGAATTTCGAGCATAGAGGACAGAGCATTGAATAAGATCGAGATGAAGAGGACGACACACCGGCCGTAGAACGAGGCAGTGTTCGTGCCCAAATTGTAGTATAGAGACGAAATGATAAGAGCCATGATTGTATTTCCGACCATCATAGTGACGCTTTGCATGGGATCTGCTTTGAGTCTCTCGATTCCTCGCCACATGCAAAGCTGGACCTGCTGGTTATATGTTAGGGTGTACGGAGATTCAAGCCGCTGCCCCTTGGCTTGGTGTGATTGCTTCAGCTGCCGGAAAGTCTCTGCATCGATACCGTCAATTGGATGTCGCGACTTGTAGTCACTAATTTCCATCTGCAGGACACGATATTCAGGGCTATGTTTCCACGCATCTGCGAACTCGCTGGAAGTTCGTGGAGGATTGCAACCATGGCGAATGACTCGCTCTGCTGGACAGGTCATAGACGTGAGGAAGTCGGGAGTTGTCTGACGCGGGTGACACTCAAATCCCATTCGTATGAAGTATTCCTTTGCCCTAGATGCGGGCCCGAAGTAGATCTGATACCCTTCATAGATGACCAGGGCCTTGTCGAATAGGTCATACGCATTCTGAGGGGCCTGGTACAGGGATACAGCGCAGGTCTGACCGAACAGGTTTGACTGGAGCCTCAGTGTCTTGCAGAACTCGATAGCGTTGGCTGAATCTAACCCGCGCGTCGAGCTTTATCACGACATAGTTAACATCCATATGTTCAAAAAAGAAGCCATTAGACATGTTGCTTACTTGTCCCAGCACTGGAATGGGGCATTTGCCAGCGTTGCTTCTGCAATTGTGACTCGCTTGCGTTCGCCCCCGGAGACTCCTGGCGTAAAAGCGTCTCCTACCTTCGTATGCATAGTGTGGCCAATGCCATACATGGCCATTACAACGTCCCGAAGATACTCACAGTAGCTATCAAACTTTCATCAGTCCCAGAAGTGACCATGGAGGAAAAGAGAGGCGTAACCCACCGGTTGCGGCTCATGCCTCGTGGTATTTCCTTTTGGCAGCGTGAACGAGCTGCAAACGTCAATGTTGTTCCAACAGTCAACATGGGAAAGTGAGTATCGATCTCTGCAGTATAGATGGCGTCACCCCGATGTGCGGTATGCATCTCCTTGGCCGACATGCCGTGATAGTTAAAGTATGACCTCTCGCTAACGTAGATGCCGTTTGTGTTCCCAGATATGGTCTTCAGAAAGGTTGAGCAGCCAGAACCAGGTGGACCGAGGACCACACACAGCTCGCCGGGATAGATAAGCCCATCAAAGCGGTGCAGAATGTCGACGCGAGTCTGGTCTGCCGTACGTGTGAAGAGGCAACGAGCTTTGGCTGGAAAGGTAAGCCAAATGTTACCGACATCTGTTTGAAAATCTGTCGGAGTGCCGTATCCAAATACATTGAGGTTTTGGAAACAAATTCCGACTTGACGGAAGCGCTGGCCGCGTTGTGCAGCGACTTTGGCGATGTTCTCAGCCCAAGTAAGCGCGCTGAATCTTTCACTGTGAGGATTTAAGGGGGAATCCGCGTCGTTCATTCCAAGGGTAAGCTTGGTCTCTGGATCACCCATCCCGACAGCCGTGTTGTTATGCGACTGATCGCAAGACGGCTCGTTTACCAGGGCATGCCTCGGCTCTACCGATTCAGCGACAGCTCGGATGACTTCTTTAGATAGCGTCTCCTGCCCAGATGGAAGGAGCTCAGAATGCCCAGTATTCCCAAAAGCTTGATGCGATGTCGACATGATGATTTTGCCTTGTAACGGCCACTGTAGTTCACTGCGCCTGAAGCTATGGCCGAGCTGGTAGTGTTGGCGAGCAACGCAGTGTGTATGTTGCAACCGCCGACCATCTGATCAAAATAGGGAAATATTTAAAGGAATTCAAGGAATATACGGCCGTGGGAGGTGCACAGGTAGAACTGTTTATCAAGGGGGGACAGCGGTGTATCGCTACGGGCCACAAAAAGACAGCGCCCACAAATGGGGTGCGTACAACTCCGCCGCATTTTCGGAGATGGAACAAACGCGATCATTTTTCACCTCAATGCGATATTGCGTCGCAGTAACACATTAGCCAGACAGCTTGGACATGGGGTACGTCGTAAACCATGCCCGATACGCTTCATTGTCCAAAATTCACCCTTTTCATGAAGACAAACCTGCATGCCTGAAGTATTTGTAACTTGCAGGGATATCTAAAAAATCTCCGCGATTGCGGCGGAAGAAGTCCTTCAGGGAATACTTTCTCCGCCGCAGCGGCCCCGCTACTCAATCAGCATCCCTGGTTTATAATTTACAGGTCGGGCCTTGCGGTAGGTATTTTCCGTGTCTGACGAATATGGGATGTATCTGTATAACGGCTGCAACCAACCTAGTCCTGCGCAATGATGTCGTGATAGTTTCAATCTCTTGCCACAATTTTTGAACACGGGGCTTAGTGACGACCGTGGTACCGAAACAAAGAATAAAGCCGCCTTGGGTTCCGTCTAGCCGACCGTTGGTGGCAGCCGCGTAGTCGAAGGGACAGAGACGAGGAGGCTTGGCATAATAGGCTATTGAGTAGGACAAAATCCAGCTGTGGTATAGTGCCACTCCTTCAAGGGTTATTGCAAAGGTTCGCCGGCATTTCTTCTTTCCACGTTAATTTCGTAGTCCACTGGCATAGGAATAAAGTTGCTTCTTATGCGAGGCTCCCCAGACCTACATATATACCCTATGAGACGTGGGTTTCGGTGCCTGTAATCCCCAATGGCTGCACCGTTAACATAGGGGGTATGATTCAAAATTACACTTGTGGACACTACCGCAGCGCGGGTCATCGTGTGTTCACAAACAATGAAAAGAAGTGCCATAGCGTTGCCTTCTTCCTCAATGAAAATTGAAGCTGAGCCTGAAGCTCAGGCACTGGATGGGTCCGGCACGGAGACTGTGGTTGGCGATCATGTTCTGCAGGGACTAGTCGAGACCATGGACGATACGGGCAAGTTGCCCGGCTGTATCTCGAGTCACCGCCGGTAGGAAGCGGATCTACACAGACCTCTGGAGCTACCTATATTTGACTCGATCAAGAGGTAGCGTTGAAACTTTAGAATGTAATCAAGTAGAGTAGTCTGTGGCTCGTGTACCCGTCAGACTTCAAACACCTGATTGCCACCCCGAGATGCAAACCTGAAACCCTCCAAAACATGGACTTTGAAAGCGTACTATGGGCACATGTACACTCCTATTCAGACGATGCAACAAAGGTATGGGTGTATGGGACTGATGCAAGCAGAGAGGTTGCGAGCGCTAGTATTTCAGCTGCTTGATTATCTCTGGGGAGTTTATGAACGCACATCTCTCCCTCAGCCTCTGCTTTGCGATTTCCGGGCGCGCCTGAGGCCCATCAATCGCCGAAAGGCCCTCGTCAGGGCCACCAACAACAAAGATGTAGGTTTGTTCTTTTGACTGGAACGCTTCAGAGAAACCACGGAATGTGTCATGCCCCTGTAATTCTGGCTTCCCGATGTGGGCAAATGTTGTCCAAGAGCGAGACCCTCTGTTCTTCAACTTATAATCGGACTTCAATGGATGAAAGGGATAGCCGGCCTTACCGTAATGCGAAAGGTTGCCAAATATGTAGGCAAACTCGGATGTGTGGATTGGGCCGAATCCTGTGTTATTGGTTGTGTAAGCCAGGATGGGCTCGAGGATTGTCTGATTCCAATCGAAGAGGTATACAGAATTGCCTGAAGCAGCGATGTGTGCAGCATACCACATCGGCTGACAAGTCATGAGAATGTCTCTAAAGATCCTCGCTGAGCGATAAAACTCGCTGGATAAAGTCTTCGTCGCAATAAACTCTGAAGCAGGATATAGCGAGAGCAACTTGTGGACATTTTGTGGTGTCATGTCAGGAGCATACGCCGAGATGAATTTGAGTGTATCGTTGGGGGTTTTAATATTTGTGTCCGTGAAGAATGTTAGATCATCATCGCACCACCCGATCATGGTCGTCACGTTGGCGAATCGACCTTCTCGAATAAGCTCTGACGGCGCAGAAGGAAGGAATTCGCCATCCACGAACGGGAGCCATATGTCGCCAATGTTGTGTGCAACATCACTTTGGTATGTTGCCAACGAAGCGCTGAGCAACGTGTTCATATCGAGCTTCCGGAGGCATGCGATTGTATCTCTCGAATGCAAGCTACTAGAGTTGCAGCCCACACGTTCCACGAGTGCTCTCATAGCATCAATGGTGAAATTTCCCGTAATGCCGGGTTCTAGTGCTTGGCTCTCGCATATAGCTTGTCGAAAACGAACCGGCTTGGTCCCTCCGAAGGCCATGATTTGCATTCCGACAGATAAGCCTGGTCTAGGCATTAGTAGTCCACACTCTTGGAGACAAACAAACAGACTACATACCTCCCGAGGATTGGCCAAATATTGTAACTCGGTTTGGATCGCCTCCAAATACGGCAATGTTCTCGTGGACCCACTCCAACGCGAGGCGCTGGTCTTTCAAACCCGCATTCGCAGACCCCTCGGTTTTGAGAGCATCTGATTGCGCAAAGCCAAATACTGTATGATGCATTGAGCCCACTGCTCGGTCAAGGCGCGGACTAGTTGACTTACCGCCGAGACGATAGTTCATGGCCACATGAATGACAGGGAGCCCATTCTCCACTGACTCCAGGATCATGCCATCCGGTGAAATGGTTATCTCTTGGTTCTGTCCAGTCCAAAAGCTGCCGCCATGAAGGTAGACCATGACGGGCAATCGATCATACGCACTCGTATGCTTTGGCCTCGCAATGTTGAGAATGAGGCAGTCCTCCGACACCTCGGTGACATTGCTCAACGAGATGGGAACTACCCATCCTCCGAGTTCCTGAGGACAAGCTGGCCCATATGTGGTTGCCTGGATGGTACTGCCGCGCGCCGCAACCCGCATCTTGGGTGGGTGGAAGCGCTTGACCCCGCCGGTATCTTCTCCGTAAGGAATTCCCAGAAACACTTCGATCCCATTGCGGTGGAGGCCCTGATACCTGACATCTCGATCATGATCGACGACCGTGGGATTGGCGATAGCATAGCCGCTGTTCAGTAGCCACTGGCCAAGAGCAAAATATAGAGACCGCATGGTCGCTCTGCTGGAAACGAATGATCCCTGAGCACGCAATTAATCGCGCCGATTTTTCAGAATGAGAGCTGCTCATACAAAGCCGCGGGGAACTTACTCTAGCTCGGAGAACTAATTGTATTGATGCATTCTTATCAAGATGGCACTACTAACAAGCAGCACGATGATTAGCTGGGCTGGGGGGGATGATGAATGATGACGAGGTAGTATGAGTCGTGTATCCTTATGGGTGCTGACAGGGAAGCGGGGGTCTGTCTGACCTCATCCACGAGGTGTCACGGTCCTTATATTGGCCTCCATCCGAGACGTTGTACCACGGGAGGTCTGTAAGCATGCGGATGTAAGACCTGATGTCATGCAGTTCGTCAAAATCATTATATTAGCCCCGCTGTGGAGGCTCACAACAAGTCTGTAGTCGTCGGAGCAAATCAGTCTCGTCCGGGCCATTCAACAGTGCAATGTACCATGGCTCAGGTCCCCTGCGACATATGTACATATACCCCGTACGCGGACATGTCTTCGTACAGCCATTTTCCAAAAGTCGATACTGCGAAAGCCTTCAACATCTCTATTGTCTACGGCACTGACGAGTCAAAGACTGCCAGGGCTCCCTGCCGCGGGCAGGCTGACCTACAGAGGTTGACAAAATCATAGTCAGCCCACAAAAGTGGCCCTATAATTAATTTTGTTGATGAGTCACATCTTGCGTCAGCATTATATTAAAAAGGTTCTGTTGCATAGCGTCTTTCTGCATGGGAATTGAGGCTAGTACATATGTTATGTTAAGTTGGCTTTACATTGATGTTGTCCTTGGCCCACTCCAAGGTAATTTGCGACATAAACGAGATGTTGACAATTTCATGACATGTCTCTAATCAATCACATATAAGGAGTCATTGAAGACAACGGCCGACCACCGACAGAACCAATGTCTATATGACGCCACACAAGGGCGACGACGTTCAAGTTCAAGGCTTCGGTATTGTATAAAGTCAGCCAAGAGTCATAGCCATAAGGAAGAAAATACCTCCTACCAATGAACCATGGGCACATGTCCATCTTGGTCGTTCTATCAGTCTATAGTATCTCGCAAAACATCGCATGTAATTGACACCCTGGCTCCTTGACAGATGCTCTTGGCTCTCCGTACCAAGCGCATCACAGCACATGCCTAAGCTTCAACGCCACGTTTCCCACGGCCTCCGCTGCCCTGCGTCCTCTTGGGCTTGGGCTTGTCTGGAACAATGTTCAAGCCCTTTGTTCCTCTCAAGCCCATCTTTCCGACTGTGCTTCTGGCGATAGGTGGGGCTTCAGGAGCACCGAGCCCATCGCGCGCGAATATGTTACCCTGCCTCACCAGCTCCTCCTTATCCCACTTAAGGCCCTTGAGGTGGTTGTTGTAATACCCGAGCCAAGCCTTGTATATCTGCGCTTTGTCGGCCTCATCTACTGTCTCGATGGCTCTATCCACTTCATCGGCGTAAGACAGGTTGGCCTCGTGAGGAACGAACGAAATTTCCTTCAATGTCCACTTAGGAAACCACGCCTCCGCTTCGCAGACGACAAACAGCCCCCGACCCTCGGCGTTAGCGCGCGCCGTGCGGCCAAGACGATGGATGTAGCTTTGCTTGTCTGAGGGAATACCGATCTGGAAGACGGTCGTCACGCCGGGGAAGTCCATGCCACGGGCGACAACGTCGGTGGCGACGAGGATGGCACTCCTTGCGTCGCGGTATTCGTTGGTCACCTTTGTGCGCCTGTTCTGAGACATTCGACTGTGGAGAGTTGATACAGGAGGGATCTGGGGAATCATGGAGAGGACATCTCCGTATAGCCCCGCGAGCGCAGCTGTCGGAGCAAAAACGATGGCCTTGAAATCTTGGCGATGCGCAGCTTCGTCTCGTATACAGCCAACCATGGCGCCAGCCATGTTGGCGAACGATGGAACCTTGACCAAAAGCTGCGGAACGCGCTCGTGGGTGTTGAGCTCCCCAGCCGGTATTGTAGAGATGAACTTGTGCGAGGGAGACAGCACGAGGCTGGCGGCCTGACTGACGTGAGGTGCAATGGTGGCCGAAAAGAGCATGCTCTGCCTGTTGACTTGTTTCTTATCGGGCAGGTGTCCGACGATTTCTCTCAAAGCCGGCATAAAGCCCATGTCGAGAAGTCTATCGGCCTCATCGAGAACCAAAGTGTCCAAATGTCGAAATCCGTACAGAATATCCTCGTTGGACATGTGGTCGATAAGTCGGCCGGGGGTGGCGACGAGAACGTCGCAGCCGCCGAGAAGTTCCCTCTCCTCCCTGTCCTTGTTCGTGCCGCCAACAGCGATGCGAACACGGTATTTAGGTAGCCTTTGAAGTAGGTTCCTGGCTTCCTGGGCGATCTGCATAGCCAATTCGCGAGTCGGAGAAATGACAAGCAGAGAGATGCCGGCATCACGGCCCCGGTTCTGGGAGATCATCGTCTGCAGCGCAGGAAGCAGAAAGGCGACTGTCTTTCCGGTTCCCGTCTTGGCCTGGACAAGACAGTCACTTCGATGGGGCGGGAGCAGTTCCCAAAGAGTGGCCGCTTGGACAGGCATCATGTGGTCGAACTTGAGCACCTCTGTAATGGTCTGGATGATGACGGGATGGACGAGGTTTTGCCCAGCGAGTTCAGCAAACCTCGGAGTATCCAGGGGAACGGCTTCAGTGAGTGGCGGCCGCGAATCGCTCAGTGAAATAGTGTGGCCGCGCGTGCTTTGCGGCAAGGTATCTGGGGCTGGCGTAGGAAGCCCTTCATTTGACGACGCATCTTTCTGTGTCGTGGGACCATGACGACGACGCGGCCCTCCACCGCGACGGCGATCGGGGCGCCGACCCTTCGGCTTGTCACTCATGGGGACAGAGAGACGCACAACCAGTTGGGGGTGAATCGCTTCTCACTGGGATGCAGTGTGTCATGCGTGTGCTGGGTCGAGATCAAAATGGGAGCTCAGGCGTCAAACAAGGTGAAGTCAATGTGTAGGGGTGAAATTTTCCTCTTTGAAATGGAGACGACCAATCAGGTCCGTACTGCGTGCCATGTCGCTGTAAAATCTGAAGTTGCAGGTGCCTCGGCGGTCATGGAGCCCTGTAAGCCAGGCACTAGGGAGTCGGGACTGGGGCCCGGGCGTCCACATCATTGGAGGCGCGGGAGGGCACGCCCGCCTGGTAGTCAACAGTGGAGATTTTAGGTACTTGCTACCTTGTTAGCCTTGCAGTGATAAGTAGGAAAACTGAAGCGCGGATTGCGATTCCCTCAGCCCGACAGCGGTGGAACAGGTGTTGGTTCCTATGGCACATCACCAATCGTACCCGACGTGTCGGGTTTTTTTTAAGAGTGGTGATCTGGCACCTTAAGCGCATCGTCAGTCCGCCAATCAGTTTACCTTGTATGCACAGCCTACAGAGTACCTCGCTACTCGATCTGGCATCCTCCGCCCTATAGCATCAATGACAGTTCGACGAGTAGCACTCACAAAATAATGTCCATAGTCGAATAGAAAAGAAGGGGAAAGGAAGATGCATGTCTTGTCTATTCAAGAATAAGTGGATTTGTCGCCGTATAACGCCCCCCGAATTCAAGAAATGGGCGCTGCTTGAAAGAACAGCTGAACTCATCAGATACAATATGCGCGCACACCCCTTCCCCGACACCGAATAAGGAAAGCCGCAAGTGGCTCACCCTCTCTGGGCTTCGATATCGTGCTGAACGTAGATGCCGCCCTGCGCTTCTCTCGGCAGACTCGTTCCCGGTTCGAACCTACAATTTGTCGTAACACGCCCCATTTCCTTCGGCTTTGACAGCTCGAAGCTCCCAACTGGGGAATGTTCCCCTATTTCGCTGTAAAAATTCGATGTCTTTCTGGTGGCGCGACTTTCTTGGCTAGACACGACGTTGCTGGGCGCTTCCCGCAGCCGAACGTGGCTTCGCTCCGATCGTACAGATATCCGACTAACCACCGGCTTGACGTATGTCTTCAACAGCGGCGCCAGTGTCGGGATGCACGCCACTATGATTCCCAGCCAAAGTTCCAAAAAGCTGATCAGGCCAATGCTGAAGAGATTGTAGACAAAGTCGGGATCGCCGCTGGATACAATGGTGAAATGCAGCCTCCACGTCATAATGCCAATGGTTCTGACGTGTGTCAGCAGACTTGCGCGGCACACGTACCCCGAATTCACTCACAAGAGACCGATGCTAAACATGATGGTAATGGCTACTTTGGATCGCAGCGCCAGTTGCAGCCCCCAAAGAACTGGGAGGGGCAGGATGACTATGGCAATGTCGATTGCCATGTTCAAGGATACCGAAGTAAGTTGGTCGATGGTTATGTCTCGGCACGAGCCCCCTGGCTGCGGATCCCACTGCTGGGAGACTGGTCGGCACCTGGTCATGAACAGCGTGAGGAAAGCAACGCCGTAGCAGGCGACGACTCCCATCAGCCCGTATGCCCAGCGCTTGAACGAGCGAATGCTGAACAGCCTTATGTAGAGCCAGAGAATGGAGAGCTTGATGAAAACTGTGCCGAGAAGCCAGGTGACGCCGCTCGCAATGATGAGCTGCTGATATTAGATGGATGCCCGTGCTGCAGCGATGCGGGTCCGTCGAGTTCGTACCTTGAATTGAACGCCATACTCGTAGGGGTCGAGTTCGTTCGTGTGCTTTCCCAATCCGTGGAAGATGGCCCAAATCGTGACGCCTTCTAAAGTAACAGTATTGATCTGCAGAAAACAAGGCATCTCAGCTGGTGCGTTGCGTGGAACAACCAAGGGGTAGACTTACAAAGGCGAAGACCACCATGGCGTCGTCAGGGTACAGCCTTCTCTTCGACAGAGCCGCCGCCCAGAAGCGCAGCGCCAGGAAGGCGATACACACGCCCGTGAAAACGCATATCCATATCAGAAGGTCTCTTCCCCTGGAGCCAGCCGACATTTTGGAGATGCGAGCGGAGCGGCCGGACGATGAACTGCTTGAAACTTCAACATTGCGGGAGGAAGCCGGACTGGACGTATTATGATGACGGCCTTACGACACAAGAGCGCCTCGAGTTGTCTCGTCTTCCTGCGGCTGCTGCCCGCCGTACATGATTGAGGCTGGATGCTCACCCCGGGGGTTGAACTAACGGATCCCCCGCGGACCGTCCTGGCAGCGATCGTTCGCCTAAACCAGCCACACTTCGGCCGCGTCTGGTGGGGCGATCCTCAGGGCGTCAAGGGCGGGAAGTACGGAGTACCTACCACTGAACAGACCAGGTCAGCCCTGCGTCGTCCGCATTCCATCCATCCGTTATTGCAACCCAACTTGCTCTGGAACTCGAGTGTCGCGCTCAATTACTCGTAGCAGTGCGGACCAAAAGTCCCGCCGCTCTAAGCAAGGGATGCAACTCTGCCGGTGCAATGATCTGCTTCGCCGTCCAGCCCGTTCTGACCGCGGACCAACAGCGCACGGAGATAACCCCCGGCGTTGAGGGGTGAGAGACACTGACATGGAGTATCTGGAACATCATCTCGCGACTCCTTTACAATACAGTCGCCGAGATAACTAAGGTACCTACCCTGCTTTACGGACTACCTACCTAGGTACCTTGCGAGTACGGGAGTACGAGTTAGGTAGCGGGGGATGCCAGAATACGTACTTGCCCGTCACCGCTGAGTATTTCTTTCCTTCAAAACGGTGCTCCTTGTTCCCTGGACTGGACTAGATCTTCGTGTTCCCCAGCTGGACGACCACCACCACCATGCAGCCGCCTCTGCCCTCAGCGACGCCAACTTGGCGAAATGATACTTACCCATCTATCTCTCCCCTGAGGCGGGAATTAAGCGCCGTCGGCAAGACAGTAGCTATCACCGGGGCCGTGAGTTTGAACCTTTGCTCAGCCGTTGTCTTGAATCCCGACACCCGCCTTCTCTGCAGGCTGCTGTTGCCTGGGCCGCCTCCGTGCCGCTTCCCCTCCCTCTTCCTCTCAGCTGCGCAGTTGGGGCCGACCAATGCAACATTAAAAACTTGTCGAGATGGACGCTAATAGTCCACATCAAAATAGGGTAGTGGCATTGGTCGAGAAGCGGCTGTCGCATTTGGAATCGCCGGGGCTGCGCACATTGCCTTGCTGGGCCGAACCGAGGTGGCGCTCAAGGAGACGGCTTCAGCACTTCCCCACGGATTATCTATTTCGATCCATGTCAGCGACGTCACGCAAGAAGACTCGGTGCTTAAGGCGGCTACACTGATCGGAGATTGGGATATACTGGTGCTCGCACATGGCCATGTTTCAACCCCATCAGCCATTGCCTCGGCAAACATCAATGATTTCTGGCAATCCTTCGAAGTATGCGTCGTAACCCCACACGGGCAGCCTTTCAACTCCCAGTTTTATGCACGTTGCTGATCCGTAGGCTAGACCAACATCAAGGGAACTTATCTTAGCCTTAGAGCTTTCTTGCCCAGCGCAAATCCTTCGGGTGCGACGGTGCTGGCCTTGACCACCGGCACCACGGCTATGCCACCGTCAATGGTTCCGGGACTATCTGCGTACATGGCTTCCAAACTGGCCCAGACAAAGCTCATCGAGCACCTAGCGGCTGAGAGCCCCAATATTTTTGCGGCCTCCGTACATCCAGGCATGGTGGAGACGAGTATATTTAGAAGGAGCGGTGCCAAGGCGGAGAGTCTGCCCATGGACAAAGGTGAGGTGCCTCGATCTGCCCTACATCCACCACGTGCATTATTTTGCCCTTTCATTCAAACCTTTGACTCCCCAGCCTCCGTCGACCTTTCATGACGCGCATGACACTCTCTACCCCTGCATTTGACTCTCATTGCACGTCATTGGCGCCGAAGCCTAACATGATCCTACAATTTAGTCCAGCTCCCTGCGCATTTCCTCGTCTGGATGTCCAGCCCCGAAGCGGCGTTCTTAAATGGCCGCTCTGTCTGGGCCAACTGGGATGTAGATGAGCTGAAGAGCCAGGCAGCTGTCATCCAGCAGGGTCAAGAAATGACGAGCGGCATCAACGGGTGGCCATATTCTCCTAGTATCTGATACGATGTACGCTGAGCCATCCGTCGTGTTCACTCAGAAGCTGAACGATGTGGCCCGTCAATGATACATTCGTTTCCTTAAGTGAGCGCGGCTACGGCAAATAGTGAATGTTTGGCAAGATGAACACGAACATAGCTAGATTACTGCGCCGCTGCGTGTAGCCGCGCCAGCCCTGAGTTGAAACAGCAGCCGCAACTCTCCTGGGTTGGATGTGAACTGGTCTTTTACATCCTTCATTGCGCGAATGCTAGACTCTCCCTTCGCAGGGCAAAATGTGTATTTCTTCACGAGCCTTGCGATGACATATCGCATGGTATCCATAGCGAAGCTGCGGCCGAGGCAGCTGTTATGACCTGGACATGGGTTTTGCTGGTTATCCATCTCTACACTCTAGTAGTAGATAGGAAGAGAAGGTGGAGAAGGTGCGGAGCACATACCTGTGCCAAATGGTGTGAAGGCTGCAACATTGAGCACCATATCCGGGCGCGTGCTCCACCGCTCAGGGATGAAGTGGTGCGCCTGCTCGAAACAATCTTCCCCTGCCAGATATTAGAGACGCATGTCAGCGGTCGTCGTAGAAGAGTTGTAGAGACACTTACGCCTCCCGATAGAAAATCGAGGCGCAACGATGGTTGTGTTAGGGGGAATGAATTTGCCGCCAATCGTCGTGCCATTCCCATTAGTCTTCCTATTCCCACCTGTGAGCAGAGCGGGATGCAAGCGAAGTGTCTCCTTAATGACCGCGTTGAGATGGGGCAAGCTGGCCAAGGTTTTGAGATCTGTTTCGTCAATGTCCCTCACCTCCTTGTGGATTTTTTCCGCGTGGTGCGAGTGTTGACTGAGTTCGCAAAACACGGCAATCAAAGCAACAGCAGTCGGCTCGCTATGACAGGATTGTTAACAATAGCGAATGATGGCTTCCACCGGTTTATGTGCTGCGTACCTTCCAGCTACAATGGCAAGCAGGCTGTCCCCTTCCAGCCAGAATGACTGATTCCTATCTCGGGTCTGGCCATCCTTCTCCATGAGATAGTGGGCCAAGTCCAGCGACTGGTTCGAGCTGCCATTCAGTAACCTGTTCCGCATTTGTGTTTTGCACCACTCCACTGTGTCAAACCAGTCCTTAAGCACGCTTACTCGTGGGGCTAGCTTGAAAGCAATTTGCACAAGCCACGGTGCTGGGCTGAAAGGACCCAAGAGCGAGAGCGCACGTTGTAGCCGGACGATGATGTGGTGCCACTTTTGGTCTTGCAGCATTCCGAAGGGCTTGCTGAACACGAAATCCCCCATGACATCAAAGCCAAACCACAGAAAGAGATTGCGCGCGTCGGAATCCCTCTGGGCCTTTACGTCAGATTCAATGCATCGATCTAGCTGGTCAAGGTACTTGAGGACTTTCGACTCGTGCTCAGCGAGCGCTACGTCGGGACCATTGTTGTCAGTACTATCATCCGGGGTGGGACGCAGAATTTGGGCTCACCTCTGGTGGTGAATCCGCGATTCCATTCTCTGCGGCGCTCGGCATGCACCGACTTGTCTCGCGTCGTAACGAGGGCTAAACTCGGGTGCAAGATATCGTACCATTCCGACTTGACACACTCGGATCGCGGCCCGTCCACAGCCATGAAGACCTCTGGATGAAAGACGGTGACTTCAGCCGGGCCTGTACCTCAGACCTCAGCAGCCAGTATTGTTACGAAATGGGGGAGAATTGTTGATCCTACCAGTCCTCACAAAATTACCGTATTGTACACGCAATGCATCGAGAACAAGGTGATTCTTTGAGTGTCTACACGCCCACACGTGCCACAGCTTGGTAACACGGGCATACCACGGTCCCGGAAAACCAGCCTTGGCGAGCGGGTGGAGCAGTAACCGGTACAGCATCATGCTTGAAGCAAGCCCTGCCAGGTAGCCGTAGCTCCAACACTGGACGGGTTTTAAGACCCAGCTGAGCGATAAGCTTTGGGACACCGTCGCCAAGATGGGACAGAAGATGTAGAGCGATGAGTGGAACATCACAATTTGGGGCGCCTGTACGTGCCACTCTCCATGAATGAAAACGCCATAGTGGAGGATAATCCCACTCAAAAATCCAATTGCATAGAGAAGAGCATGCTGGGAGCGATAGTACTCGAAGATGTCCATGGCTAGCGCTCCAGCCAAATGTTTGCTGACTTCGTCGGCCAGGTCGAAAAAGAAAAGTGGAAGCGCTTCGGCTCAACTCGACGAGGATAAATCAACATGAGGGGGCTGCCTCGGTGTGAAATGGCCTTTCTAGCACGTGCCGTGGAGCAACTGCTCGGTGTCAGATCACAACTAGATCAACTGAGAGCGAATATGCCAGTCGTCCAAGAGCTAGCAACGGGTGCGTCGCGATCGTGAGGCTGTAATTATCCCGTGTTTCCGGCCCAAGAGTCAGGCGTTCTGTTGAGGTGATGATAACGCGAGGGGATCTCTTCGACGAGACCTCTAGCTGCCTACCTACGAGTACAAGTATCCGTACTCCGTACATGTATCTCAGATGTCTACCCAATAACAAAGTCGAACGTATCGCTGACACAGAACGCCCCTGTGACATTCTCTCTCGCCAGCCTCAAGACTGCCGGCTGGGGGGGTGTGCGTTCATGTACATACATGTATGTACGCAGTACGTGTGCCGCTGAGCCACACGCGCCGTGGCGCTTGGCGCCCGGGGTGGTTGCTGTCACCCATCCTGCGCAGCTAGCCCTGCCGAGCCAGCATCCAATGGTCAGACACGAGGCCCCTGCACTGGCATCAGCGGTTGGGGCCTCGGCCTCCCTGCCGGCAAATGTACGAACAGACCAAGCAAGGGTCAGGACATATTACGAAGGCATCAAGACAATGGAAGGTACCTAATACATGCCGTTCTGAGTACGGGTCCGAACTGACTACGGAGTACTCCGTACGAGTACCTCACTTCGTACCAGGACTGGTGAGCCAACTGCGGCCGATCATGTCACTCTGCGTCACCATTTTGTTGGTTACTCGTTGACTATAGCCAACAAACGTGCATATCGGCTGAGCCGTCTCTCACTTTGCTCTCCGCCTCAGCGAGACGTTTTAGCAACCCAAGCGCAGTGCTCCATACTCCGTAGATGTGTTTTCAATCCTATCTGAGAGTCATTCCAGCCTTTCTTGACGCGCGATTGCATCGTATATTCTGCTCCTGATTTTGGGTAAGATGGTGCCCGATACCTACGACTACGTTATCATTGGGGGCGGAACCGCGGGCTTAGTTCTGGCAGCCCGACTTTCGGAAGATGCGGTGTCGCAAGTTCTTGTGATAGAGGCTGGGGAAGACCAAACGATGGACCCCCGTATAGCGGTGCCGGCCATGTGGCCAACCCTGCTAAGTACCTCCGCAGACTGGAGCTTCCAGACTATTCCTCAGGTAGGTGGTTCTTGCTCAATGAGATGGCTGAATTCGAGGCCACTGACCAAGGGCAGGACGGCCTCGATGGTCGAAAGATACTGGTCCCGCAGGGTCGGGTGCTCGGCGGTTCCAGTGCTATCAACGGACTGTTATTTACGCCAACGTCCAAAGCAAATGTGGATGCGTGGGCCAAGCTGGGAAACCATGGTTGGGACTGGGAAAGATTCGCGAAATCTCTTTCCAAGTCCTACACCTTGAACGACTCCTCCGAGGCGGCAAGTGATGGCGGCCCTATCCAGCTCAGCTTCCCAGTCGAGGCCGATAATATATGGCCAAAGCTCTGGGCAGATACTCTGGGTAAACTTGGGTTCCCAGTAAATGGCGACAGCTTCACGGGCCGGGCGTATGGGGCGCTCACGAATCCCGACTGCATCCATGCGGCGACGAAGCAGCGCAGCTACGCAGCCAGTGCGTACCTGGGGCCAGCCCGTGAACGAAATAACTTGACCGTCTTAACGGAGGCTTTGGTTGAAAAGATCCTCTTCAATAAGTCAAGCTCCGGTCCACTTGCCGAAGCTGTTCAATACGTGAAGGACGGTGAAAAGAGAACTGTGGCTGCTCGCAAAGACATCATCCTGGCCGCAGGGGCTTTGAACTCGCCAAAGCTGCTCGAGTTGTCAGGCGTTGGCAACGCGAAGCTTCTGAAGGAACTGGGAATTGAGGTGGTCATCGACAACCCGAACGTTGGCGAGAATCTGCAGAACCACGTGCTGTGCGGGCTGAGCTTCGAGGCCCGCGAGGGGTTGCAGACTATGGACGCCCTTGCGCGCCAGGATCCAGCTGCGATTGCCGCAGCCACGGAGGCATACAGCAAGCAATCAGGGCCATTTGCGAGCAGCGGGACCAATGCCTCGGCACAACTGCCGCTGCCAGGTATCGAGACCGCCGAAGGCAGAGCCGATCTACAGCAGATTCTCGGGCGTTACGGCGTCAACGCAGTCGGCAACGGAAATGGCTCATCTGCGACCACGGCTCCGTTCGCAAAAGCCCACGACGAGTTTGTGCGATCCGTCCTCGAGTCGCCCGAAGAAGCCTCAGGCTGCTACATTTCGTTCCCTGGCTACGCCTCATTCAGCGCCGACGGCTCGATGGAGCCGCCACCCCCCGGAGCTGAGACATATTTTTCTGTCGGGCTGCTGCTCGCGCATCCAATCTCCCGCGGCTCAGTTCACATGACATCTGCGGCGGGGTCAGCGTCACCTGGGCTGGCCATCAACCCCCGTTACCTCTCTCACCCTCTGGACATTGAGGTGCTGGCAAGGCATTTGCGTTTTCTTGAGGTTGTTGCCAGCGCCGAGCCACTGGCGAGCCACCTCAAAGCCGGGGGCAAGCGCAACCCAGGTGCCCCCCCTGCCGGAGCATTTGCGGACTTGGACCAGGCCAAGGACTATGTGCGCCGGACGGCAGTGGGTGCCCATCACTTCACGGGGACATGTTCTATGATGTCTCGGGAACTCGGGGGTGTGGTGGATCCGCAGCTGCGAGTCTACGGCTGTCGCAACCTGCGCGTGTGCGATGCCAGTATCATCCCGCTGACACCTCGAGCAAACCCGCAGGCGACCGTTTATGGTGTTGCTGAGCACGCTGCCGACATGATCAGGGCGGGTCTGTAATGTGGGGTTGGCCGCGGCCCTGCTGAGAGCTGCAGCGTTACATTGCATTCTTACGAGTACCACCATCCAAGAAAACTGCCGTTGTGTTCCGTGTCCGCGCTCCAAGCGGGCAGCCCTTGTGGTCGTCCTTTACGGCTTGGGGCCCTGCGATCGATCTGCTAGAGACCACATAAATTCGCTCGAGCCATTCGGGCGCCAAATGAGCCCCTTGAACCGCGAGCCCTCACCCAATTCAGGGCCAGCAGTCCTCTTCCTGCCTTCAATTCGGCCCACAAATAGTACTATTGTGGCTTTGCCTGGCTTTACGGCTGTTGGACGTGGCTGAAACGTGTTTTTAAATCTGCAGTGAATCATGTCTAGGCGACCAGTTCCAGACCTCGCCCAACGGCCACGGCCTTCCCAACAAGGTGTGATAGCGACGTACTGGACGTGACGGCCAGCGCATCCCGCCCGTGTGGGAGTTTGCTCAGCCAAAGAGTGCGGGGGCGTTGACACGTACTGTCTTCCTCGAACTATGGCAAAGGATGATGTCTAGGGTAGCATTTTATAGCCTTTCTTAGAAGGTGAAAGCGGTTGACGGCAAAAGGCGACGCACCTTTTCTCCCTCGGTATTCGAATCCCTGGCTGAGTGGCGCTCTTATTCGCGTGATACTTAGGTAGCTGGTCAGAGGCTCTCGATTTTCGCTCGTTGTTTGTGCATCGGAGAATCCACTGAATCCAAGTTGATCAAACCATCAACGTAGCAAGTGAAGTTCTTGAAACCTGTGGGTCATGGAAAAGCCATGCGAGCACATCTCACCTGGAAACATCGACAGAATGATATCAATTCCGAGCCTAATCTGGGCATTTACAGAAAGCAACTTCCCAACATTTGTCGTCCCGAATACCGCGTTTGGTGTGCTGAGTGCCCTCTCAGGTTCTCGGCTAGCCGAAGGACAACTCCCTGCACTGCTGCAAATAGCCCATAAAGCCCCGGCGGTCATCGCATTCAACTGGTACAACGTCTTACTCTTCGACCTTGCGAACCAAAGGTCTGCAGAATCTGTCGAGGAAGATCTTGTCAACAAGCCCTGGCGGCCAATCCCGTCGGGAAAGATAACCCAAGATCAGACACGAAAGGCAATGCTCGTGGCGATTCCGGCAGCCCTCATGCTGAACTTCTGGTTGGGAGTCTGGAGAGAGGGTGTCTTCATCCAAATTCTCACATGGCTTTACAATGATTTAAGAGGCGGTGATGAGCTGGTCAGAGACGCCATTATTGCCGTCGCCTACGGCCTCTTCAACCAGGGCTCGCTCAAAATCGCCATCGGCAGAGAGGCTAACGTCAGCACAGACGGGCAGACTTGGATCATCATTATCAGTGGTGTCATCTTAACGACGATGCAAGTGCAAGACCTCAAGGATCAGGAAGGGGACCGCACGCGTGGGCGAAAGTCAATACCACTCTTCCTCGGTGACCAAGTGTCTCGTGTTTCGATTGGCGTTTTCGTGTTAATCTGGTCGTGTGTCTGCACGTTTTTTTGGGGCCTGGGGCCGTTGGCGTACACCTTGACGGGGTCTTGGGGCTTGCTTGTTACGTTGAGTGTCCTGTTACGGCGGAAACCAGAGAATGATTCACAGACGTGGAAGCTGTGGTGCGTCTGGACGGTCAGCTTATACAGCTTGCCGATCATCGCAAATTTGACCGTCAATTGAAGAAAACTATGGCGTCAAGTTGCGATGGACGCTGTGTGACTATTTCTTTTTCGAAGTGGATGGATGGGGCTGGAGAATGTATCATTTGTTAACTTGTGAGCGATCCTGACTGCAAGCAAATGCGTTGTTTGGGCAAAAGGCCGACTTTAATATTCGCATTCCTCCCAGAAGATGCTTCTCCAGAGAGATTGCCAGAGATGGGGACAAGTACCGTAAGAAATACCACGGTACGGGCGCATATTCAGCCCGTTAGCTGGACGTTGGACGCGCAGGAATGTGCCGGGTCCGAGTGGAACGAAGTAAGAATGCAAGCAACGTGGAACCCGAGACTTGGCAGGTCAGCGTCGTCCACTTCTCCGGGCCGGCCGTGACTTTAGCCGTTTTCAGCTTAGATTAGACATGCCAATAGGCGCCAAAGCTATTGTCATGATTCTCTCCACGTTGTCGCGGTGGGCCGGCATGGACGGCGGTTAGTGTGTGGAATCCAGTTTCATGCAGCCACCCCTCCCCCAATTGCCCAGTGGTCCAATAGAGCCACGCGGACGTACTCCGGTATCTACATTGCCTCGTGGCGACCCCGTGGTGGTTGGGATGCTTGACGTACGAGGCTCCATGGCTTGCATAGCAGGAAGCACATTGCATTTAATATCGTCGATGATGGGCGGACTTATGCGTAATATACCGACATAGAACATGGGCTGAGAGTGCAGTCTTTTCCGTATTGCGCAATTCACGACACTCTCTTAAGCTGGGCACCCCCCAGTTGCCTCTCCAGTTCATCTCACCTTGCTGGGACGGATCTGCAGAGCCGGGAAGATGGCTCGCCTCCTCGCTGCTCTTTCCCTCATTCCCGTTCTGATCTCCGCTGCTGTTCCTGTCCTCAAGGACGATTCGCCCAGGGACAAGCCATCAAAATGCCGCTGCTTCCCTGGAGACCCTTGCTGGCCTACCAGGGCTGACTGGGACCTGTTCAACGTCACGGTTGGTGGCCGATTGATTGCAACCTCACCCATTGCTGCTCCATGCCACGACTCTGCATTCGGAGCATACGACGCACAACGCTGTACGAAACTGCGGTCGGTATGGGACTATCCTGATACCCACATTGCGTCGTCGTCTTCGCCTATGGCGCCGTTCTTTGCCAATTTAAGCTGTGACCCTTTCACACCACGCAATGCTCAATGCATCATTGGCGCGCAGCTGCAGTACGCTGTTAATGCCTCCTCTGCAGCCGACTACAAAGCGGCCCTCGCTTTTGCCCGACACAGGAACATTCGTTTGGTAATCCGCAACACTGGCCACGACTACTTTGGCAAGTCGACCGGTGCCGGTGCGCTTGGGATCTGGACGCACCACATGAAGAGCATTCAAGTACTTAATTACAGTGGCTGTAACTACAAAGGAAAGGCGCTGAAGGTTGGTGCTGGCGTTCAAGTCTTCGAGGCTCAAGCCGCTGCGCATGCCAAAGGTCTTGTGATCGTGAGCGGTAACTGTCCTACCGTAGGGATAGCTGGAGGATACACTCAAGGCGGCGGTCATGGCCCCCTCGCGACAAAGTTTGGGCTCTCGGCCGACCAGGTGCTCGAATGGGAAGTGATCACGAGCACAGGAGAGCACCTGGTGGCAACACCGACGAAGAATCCTGATCTGTACTGGGCACTCTCCGGTGGCGGAGGCGGCACCTATGCTGCCGTTCTGTCGATGACGATCAGAGCTTATCCTGACTTACCGGTCTCATCTGCAAACCTCACCTTCACGAATAACGGAGTTCCTTTGGATTCATTTTATGACGTTGTGAATACGTTCTTGACGACGTTGCCCAGCATCGTGGACGCCGGGGCGGTAAGCATATTCCTGCTATCGGAGGGGCTCTTTGTCATGCAACCAACAACGGCGCCGGGTATCAGCAAATCAAAATTGCAAGCCCTACTGGACCCGATTCTAACAAAACTGAAAGAGAGAGGCATGAGCTATGGTATACCCTCACACGATGCAATTTGACGTGGAGATTGTATTGATGCTTATTGGTTCAACTATAGACTTCCACATTGATCAATTCTCCACGTTCCTTGACAGTTATAAGGCTTACAACCCTCCCGCCAATGTCACCGAGTTCAGTATTGGCGGCCGCCTCATCCCACGATCGCTGTTCACGTCTCACAACTCAGCTTCCGCAGTGACAGACGCCCTTCGCTTTATAGCTGCTCAAGGTGCCGTTGTATCCGGTGTCGCCGTCAACGTTGCCAAGGGGGCCAAAGTGAGCAACTCGGTGAATCCTGTATGGCGCTCCTCAATAATGAGTGCTGTCATCGGAATGTACGTGTATTTCCTACTATGTTTCGTAGTTCCGCTTCTTCTTTGTTAACTTGGAATTAGTCCCTACGATCCCCTGGACTTCGCGGCAAACGTTGATGCTCAAGTGAAAATGACCCAAATTTTGGTGCCTAAGCTCACGGGCTTATCGCCATCTGACGGTGGAGCATATCTGAATGAGGGTGATATGAATCAGCCCGATTGGATGAAGACATTCTATGGCCAGAATTACCAGAAGCTGAAGTCTGTAAAGCAAAAGTATGATGCCATCGGCACTTTTTACGGCCTCACTTCAGTGGGGAGCGAAGAGTGGGCTTCAGAAAAGGACGGCCGACTGTGCAGGATATGAATACATGGTGGATAAACAGTTCATTCCAAGACTCTCCATGTCTATGTATTACATGAACAGCCCTGAAATGCGAGTTAGACCATCAATAAGACCCGGAAGTACTGTTTTATCTCGCACAGTTAGCGCATTCGGCCAAATGACCTGGCTGGGTTAGCAAGCCGCCGTTCCGCATGGAGGCCGGGCTTGTGACAACAATACGCAAATGGTTAGAGGATATCAAACCGCTAGCTAGAAGAAAATGAAGATTTGCAAACACTTTGCGTTTCCTGAAGCATATCAGGCGCTAACTTCATCTTCTCTGCATTGATTATAGACACACTTAGATCACCTAGAGGATGCAAAGAGAGAGTCACGCTTATTCAATTCCCGAATATCACTGAAGAAGAAGAGTCATCAAGCTGAAAGTTTGTAAAAGTAATCATCCAAGCACCTTTATCATCTTCAGCCAGCCATGGAACTGATACGACGAAGAGAAGCATATCGTCTTTGGTACAGCCACCTCCTTTGGGTAGGGTTATGCTTCCCATGAATAAAACGTCCAAGCTCGATGTCAGTACTCTTAAATAATCCGAGAAGGGCCGGCTCGTCATTTGAATTTTGAACACAGAGAGTGAACGCAAAAGGAAACCGTGAAGTAGAAACCCTGGAAGCAGCCAGGCGGAGATTCTGTCATGCAACTCTTAGCTGATCTCCAATGTTGTACTACGAGTACGGCGTGGCCAGAACATATTATGCCCGGTTGGCATGTGGGCTCAGAACTTCTCCACTTGCTGCCGTCGGAACTATCGATCTGATACTGCCGGGAGGTGAAAAATAGTGGCCAGTATTCCGGAAATTGTTTGGGTTTGCTAGGCTTGTGATCAAGGAATGGATGGATTGCGTGACGACAGCTTGGCAAAGCTCCGTCAGCTTCCAGAAGAAGCTCGGTCTGCTATTTACTTGGATGGTTGAGAGTGAACACGGCGTCTTCGGCTTCAGGATATCGTACGAAAGTCGCCTCAGCGTATCTTCTGCGGAGAATCGTAATGTAACGCTAGGGCCTCGAATCTTCGATCAGCCCGTCGCTTGACGCAGTCGTCAGTAAGTTATGAGCCACATCTTAAACACCGACTCAAATTTTGCGCAATTGTGCTGATGTATACCCTGCCAACTCCGAAGGGCCGTGACAAGCCCGCATGGAAGAAGAGGCTTCTGACCAAAGTCAGGGTGCCAGGTATGACGCCAACTGTGCTTCAGAAGCTTCGTGTAAAACCTTCAAATAAATCATTAATGAGGCAATGGTGATGAGCGCGAATGGTAGTAAAACGTTCAGTGGGGCCGGGGAATGGCCAGCGACCACACCACGTCGAGGAACGCCGACGTCGGGCTTTATCCGGCATCATCACGTTCACTGAGTGGAATTTTTGAGATCGCCGTCGCATTGGAACACTGAGATATACTCGTGATGCATGACTCGTAGTAGTCGTGCTGAGTTTGATGGAACACAGCGTTTGTAATGGTTGCGGAGCCAAAGACTTGCTCCGCAGCTTGGCATCGCATTCGATATTGCCTCTTATTAGCCAAATAATTACGTACTATAGTAGTCTTGTAGACCTTGGCGCTCCGTCATCTCTGGCCTGATAATCTTATCTGATCATCTCGGACCAATCGTTTCCGCTCATTCCATCTGACAAGAACCCTCACTCCCCGCGCAGAAAGTGTAGATACACATATATCCGTGCACCAAGTAGCCGAACAGGTGTCTGAATTGGTCTATAAAAGCGACTTCTCCGTGAACTTCATTGCGAGCATGACCGCTAAATCGTTTCTTTATATCATTGCCACACAGATTTAAACAGAGCGTTGCGTCATCAGCCATAATGAGAAGCCTACGAAAATATGCAGTCTTGGTGACTTTGGCGACCATATGCCAAGCCTCTTTCAGAGAGGGCTGTGCAGATGCACCATGGAATTCAGACACAGACTTCTTTTTGAGCAAGTACGATGCCGACGACCCGACAATTCCAATATTGCCAGAGTACAACAATACGTTTGTTCGCGTCAGAAACCGCCAGAGGAGAGAAGTCGTGCTGCACTGCACCAATGAGCCACCACCAAGGTCTGTGGTAGGTGACAGCGCATTGATAGTGAAAGTTCCAGTTCGAAGTGTGGCTGCCCTCGACGGTTTCTCCCAAAATTTGATCGAGGCAAGTGGCTATTCATGTCCTGACGAATGTCACAATTGCAGTAGCTAACTTCTTCTAGATGCTGGGCAGATCTGAGACCATTCGACAAACAGGCGCGTACTCCGACGTTACGAACCCTTGCATTCGCGGCAATATGAATAACATTACCTACGACGAGTCGAAGTGGGACAAGGCGGAAGCTGTTAACGTGACTTTCTACGGGGATGCGGATCAGCATGATGCAAACAAAGTTCTAATATACAATGTCGGCACGCATTCTCCTCTTCGCCAGCTGGGCTACATCAAGTTCATTTCCATGTTCTATGGTCTGGAGGAGCTTGCTGACTCTCTTTACAATGAAATTGCAGTAAATTACCGCTGCACAGCGGCTAAAGTCCAAGACGCTTTCATGTCTGGCAACTTCCCCAAGGGTGCATTCATTTCCCCTGTCCAAAAGTCGGGCGACAGCTTTAAGGTGTTCCAAAGTCCATGGTGGAGCGTCCTGCTGGCCGATGCCGGATCTCATCTGGTCAATGTGTCCGCAGATGGGCAGGCCACGGGGAATAGCAATCCGACCAGGCCCAATCTGGTCACTGTCAGGACAAACAGTGAGGCAAATGACTTTGCCAAACAGAGTTGGGCCATAATCGACACAACTCAATACCATCAACTTTCTGGTGAGGAGGCTCCAGAAGTTGTCCCTGATACGGCAAGGGTGGACGCGTTATCATACTCTGATCGCTCTGGCGCATCCAGACGTATCTATGCTTTAAAGCATATGAATGTTTTCCTTGTCGACAAGTCCGAGAATCGAAACCTTCGCCACAGTATGACATTCTTTCAACCCTTTTGATCAGTTTTAGAAACTAGTGTGTTATTGGGAAACCGCTGACAGAAGTTTTGTTTTTGCCACTCGACTAGACTTTTTCGATCTTGGCGCCGCTCGTCCTGATTTAGTCATTCGCGATATTGTGTCCATTGTTTCGCCGTCTATGATTCCAAAATATACCAGTCGCTTTCTTCGCAACATAGATAACCCGGATGATCAGCTTTATCTTATTAGAAAGCCGGATGCTTGTGCCAGTCCCGGGCAAGAGGCAGCAACTTTGAACATCACACAATGCACTCTGCCCTCGTGGGCGAGTGGATACCACTCATCTGGGATGTGGGCAAATGCCTATCACCGGTCACCAGATGTTCAATCCCTTGCCTTGAGTGACAATGTTGAGGAGATGAGTAGAGTTCAAAAGGCAGGAATTGCGGTTGGTTGCGTCGTTGGACTTCTTCTTGCCGCCATTATCGGATACGGCATTTTCCGGAGACGTCGTGCAGCTGCACACAAGATACATGATCCGCGCGAAGTTGAGAAGGGTTCTACATGTAGTAGATCTATGATTTGAGACTGAATCGCCATATCATGGGGCGGCGCATGCACGCCTTGAGATGGTAGCGCCAGTTGCCAGCTCAGCGCCCTGGCTAGCCCATACACTGGGAAGAATCAGTTTCTGAATGTATGATTTATGCCAACCCCAATAGTCACCTTGGCAATTTTTGATGATATCAACTTCTGGCTCCATTGCGGGCTGTGAATGTTTTATACTACCTGACCCCATGTCACCACCATTGTGACAACTGTTCCATACGGGCAGTTCTGTGATGAGTTTTTCACATGTATCGCCGTCCAGCATCCGAAATCAGCACTAACGAGCAATTGTGCCTCTGGAGCTGGACAGCTGCTATTGACCTAACTACAGGATGCCTTCTTGGTTTTAAAATTGAAACTGCATTTGTTATTATCTCTCGTGCACTGCATTCATTTAGCGTCAGCAAATTCTTTCCTCTTGAAGCAGAACAAGTTCCATTCAAAATTTTGGTAGTCAAAAGAGGGCAAATTCCCGATGAAACTTACTGCGCGCTCAGAACAAGGCTGCCAGTATTTTCTGTTCTTCTGTGTCTGGTACAAATTCTTCGCATCCAATCCGTTTTTGCGAACGTCTAAGAAAACACACTCATTACTGAGTTGCATGCAGGTCTGATTCGCCAACGACATGGGCAAGTTAGTGTTATTTCTCTGACATTATGGAAAGTTATCATGTGCGCAGTCATCCAATCACTTACGCCATCGCTATAGCCTGGAGCAGTGCAAAGTGTCGTCGTGAATAAGGTGACAAAGAATGTTACATGTGTGATTGTGTGCTTCGTCACCAGCATCATGGAATGACTGAACTTCAAATTCAGTCTGTCTCGAACATAGCACGTATTGAAAATAGTAGCTTCAGAATGAAAGTGAAACAGCTTTTACGAGAAAGGAAGTCATGATTTCTCAAATTTAAGGCCAGGGCAAAAGGCGTCCGTCTAGTTCCAATAACAAGTGGATCCACCGGCTACACTCCTGACCATCGATCAAAATAGAAACAACACCAGAGCCCGAGCTAAGTGGTCACAATAGTGCACGGTTATGTTTCAAGGATACGTAACAATATCATACCAACGCACAACGAAATTGCAAGACTGCACTAGATTTAAAAGCCGCAGCGCGATTTTCAGACAACTGTAAAAATGACGCACTTAAATACTTTAGTGGCTTGCGATCGTGAGTGATGAATGGTTTGACGGGGCAACCTGACAGACCCCTGAATTTGGGATTGATGGGCCAGCCCTGGGAGGAATATCGTAAGACAGGGAGATACAGTATGTACATAAATGAGAATTGATATCACTAGCATTAGATGTTTTCTCACGAAGGATATACTGCATATTTATGAGCTCTTCATCGTTCAATTGAGGAGTTTGTGGCCCCAAGTCCGTAGCGGAACTTGTACGCTGCTGCTCACACATTCTTACAGATGGATGGAAACCGTTGATGCCTTTGTAGTTGTTAAATGTATCCTCAGTTTTTCTCTTTTTGTTTACGTTATTATAAAGTCATCTGCAAAACTTTGCTGGGCCCTGATTGCCATCACATAATGCTGCGCTTAGACTTTAGAGGTCTGCGTTGGAGCCTTCTGTAACAGAGCCGCGTGCGTGGCGATGAAAAGCCACTGCCACAGAACTTAGAGGGTATGATCATATACTGGTTCTATTTGAGCTTCTTTAGTCGGAAGCGTGACTTGTCGAATCCTTCTGATATTGTCTTGCTCTTTCATCAAGAATTGTGATTACAGCGTAGCATGGATCACTACCTTGCAAAAAGAACAACTTTTCCATGAGAAGATAAGTAATTGATTAAATTTAATCTCCTGCGACTTTTCTGTCACAAGTATGACGGCAGGAACGTATCTCTCAGCGCCTCGCCAGGTGCCTCTTCCCACTTCTGTCTCGCATTGTTGTACTTTCGTGCTTCTTAGGATTGCCAGATAAGGCAAACTTCTTCACTATACGACTCGGCCGCGAACCTGAATTACTTTCCTAGCGTCAAGATCTGTCCAGCATAGCGCCGCCACAAAACTGACTACATAGAGGCAGAGAGAGGAAATTAACATGATTCGCAGGCTGTCGCTGTAAGCGAGATCGATGCCGTTCCTAATCGGACTACCCTTAGGGTACGACATTTGCGACAAAATGCTGCCATATATCTTTGGAGCTAGAGACCGAGAGTCGGCGGGGAGGTATTCTTCCAGCTTCGCAGGGAAGACAGATGTCCATATGGTGGCGGAGATAGCCGTACCAATGGAGACGCCACAGTTTCCAATCAGCTCAGAGGTAGCAATCAATGCCGGGATCTGCTGTTGGCTGGCCACCGACATAAGAGCTAGCTGCTGGCAAATGCCAATGGAGCCAAGGCCGAAAGACGTAAAAATCATGCACATCGCAATGTAGCCGATGCCAGTTTCGGCGTGGCGGAATTGCACCAATAACCCTGTGCCAAGAAAGAGCAGGGGCATTCCGCCGCAAACAGCAACCCATTTGAAGCGTCCGTAGAATCGAAGTATAACTCCGACGACAATCGTCGAGAATACCGCACCGGCAATCTGAATGTTCCCAACGTTAATGGCTGCCGGAATTTCGAGATTCCATATAATCAGAAGCGCCGAAACGAAGTAAGAGATCCAAATATAAGTGGAGCAAAATAAGCTCGAATTCATGAGGAATGCGAAGGGGACATTTGGTTTGCGCATTAGCTCCCATTGAATAAAGCTGACCGGAGCCAGACGCCACTCGTACAAGACAAAAGTGACAATCAGGATGGGCCCGACGATAATGAAGCTGATTATCAGGGGTGACCTCCACTGCTCTGACTGATATGAGTAGAGGCTGAGGGCAAGAAGGAACAGCGCCAAGCCTGTGGCCAAAAGAAGGAGGCCGATGAGGTCGAGTTCCCTTGCATAATGCAGGACAGATTGTAGAGGCGTGCGCCCGCTGTTCTCCCTCAATAGCAAGCCTTGCTTTTTTGCCTTGCGTTGATAGTATGCCAGCAGCACGAGAAATGGAATACCAGCGACAGGCATAATGATGGCCCACATTCCAATGCCCCATTTCAAGCCGGTGTTGATGATGATACTGTTGGTTATTGGCGCGTAGGCCCATACAATACCCATCATCGATGACGACGTGATTGCGATCATGAGGGCACGATTTCGAACGGAAGACGTGTCGGCAACGAATATAATAATCATGAGCTGGATTCCGCTATAACCGACATTGTAAAAGACCTGGGCGGCGCAGTAAGTCTGGACATTGCCGCAAAGTGCCATCATGATGATGCCAATGGTCTCAATGACGAGCATGACAGCAAACCCCTGTGGCCTACCCCATATATCGATTAACTTAGAATACGGTAGCATTGCGATGCCCGCCACCAAACTGGAGATGATAGTTGTCGTCGCAGTTAAAGAGTGCAATTGAAAAGAGCTCGTAATGAACGGGGTCAAGAACTTGAATATGTTGTTTGAGAGCGCATGCAGCATTGATATGATCCAAACACTGCAAACGATCAGCAGGAGTATACTCGGTATAGAAAAGACTGATAGACAATAGCCACCATCAGGTCAAGGCAGATAAAACACATGTGGGAATGGTATACCTACAGAACATAAGCCAAAATTAACTGTTTCTTGCCCCAGAGTTGTGTCATAGCCTGGGCACCCTGTACTCCTTGCTGAAACTCCTTCGTGACACCTTCGTGAGCCCGCCCTTCAGTCGCAGTATCTTCATGATTGCCAGCAGAGTCAACTGGATGGTTATCGATTGTCTTGGCTGGCCATCTTTCAGAGCTTGATGGTTCTTCGTCGGAGCCATGATTGTGCATGTCGATTTCGGCCATGATCATCCTTAGGTCGTGTTGTTCTTTTCGTATCCTCATGGCTCTAAGGAAATACAAATGAGTGAGAAGGAACGGCGATATTTTACTGTTTAAGAATTACTTGAAACGTTTGTGTTAGCTAGTAGCGATATGGAAAAGAGGATATACGCAACAGCTTGTGCTATTTCCACTTAATCAATGGAGTAGCCGATTTTATTTAAAGCGCTGACCATGAATAGCCGAGCACGTCGAAGTACTCGTAACATGAGAAGGGGCTGATGCATAGATCATTGGCTGATATTCAGGGACAATATGCCAGGAACACGCAGCAGGGTGGCAACCGAGGCTCGATGCGATCTCATTAGATAATATCACGCCATCAACAAAATTCGACAGCCAATCGGGCAAGTTTCGGCCGTGGCATGATGTACTGCTCATTCAAGTGAGTGTGTGCTACACTACGGTACCCCATAAGTGGGTTTGAAGAGTCTAGAATCGGAATCGAGACCAGACCCGTGCATGTGCATCTAGCAATGAGTTTTTTTCACCGTGATGAGAGTCTTTCGACAACGTCGCCTTGGGCTTTATCTTGCATTGTAAACATATACGCCCAGTGTCGCGGGAAAAGCAGGCTCGTGGGTGTTCAGGCTCTCCTGTTAGGCTCCCGTATGGCGTCGAAGCCCCTCGCGTGAGATGGCCATGTACCTGCCACATTGCCTTGGTAAGGGTAACTGATAAAGTATGTCGGCAAAGAAGCTCAAATAGAGATGATTGAACTGTACTTCATACTGTACTGGAAAAGGTCTGCAATACTGAAGAACATCAGTCTTTCGGACGCTTCATGAGCGGCCGCGGAGGCTCGCCGCGGAGCAACGCCGCGGAGAAACGCCGCGGGGAACCACCAACCACACAGGGTTAAGAGGTCTGAATGGAACATTACTCCGCCAAATGATTGATTAGATGATCTTATCAGATCCATATTACCGAGTAGCCTTTTTCATACAACGTGCAATGCAACGCCCTTGCAGATACCCTTGAACGAGTCTAGCCTCGGTAGGGAGGTGCCCCCAAGGTACTCGGTACCCCTGAGCGAAATACGTTCTTCGGCTATCAACCGAGGCCGAGTATGTCGGGGTACTACATAAATAGGTACTGTGGTATCTGCTGTTTGCCTTTTCTTTTGTGTTCATCTGCTTCTATCAAAAGTATCCAACACTGAACCCCTCAACGACGTGGCCATCGCGTTCGGCTCGAAGCACAGCCATCATCATGAAGTTCACCGCCATCATAGCAATTGCAGCTACTGCAGTCGCTCCCGTTCTGGGTCAAACCGCTGGTGCTGGTTTCCCGGACTGTGCTGTACAACCATTCCTCTTGTCACTCAACCACCTGGACAACTTCAGGCTAACAGACCTGCGTCTCATAGATCAAGGCCGGTACTGGGCTTCTTCAAGGAGCTAACTGTGCCCTTGGGGACCTTAAATGCACCTGCAAGAGCGATGCTTTCATAAAGAATGTCCAAGAGCAGGTCCCAAAGGTCTGCAATGCAGAGGACTATGCCAGTATGTTGCTTCGTTCATTCATGCTCGATTGCTATTAGCGCTCTCTGACAGTTTGAAACTTCTACAGCTATCAAGAATACCCTGAAGAACGTTTGCGCTAGTGTTGGTGTTCCGATCAGCTTCCCAGACGACAATAACCAGGCCACGAGATCTGCCACTACTGAATCCCAATCCTCGTCAGTCTCTGCCCCCGTGTCGGCTTCAAAACCCACCACATCCGCTGCTGCCATTTCGGCTATCGCGAGTGAGACGGCATCTGCACCTGTATCTGGAGTTTCCCATAGCTCTGCACCTGTACCTGGGGGTTCCTCCGGCTCTGCACCTGCACCCGGGGGTTCTTCCGGCTCTGCACCTGCTTCTAAGGATTCCTCCGGCTCTGCATCTGCATCTGCCTCGGTGACCTCGTCGGCTGGGAGGGGTGTGGGCGGATTTTCTTCTACACCTACATCATCCACTAAGACTCAGGTTGCCAGTGCCTCGCTGACTGGGTCGACACCAGCGTTTACCGCAGGCGCGAGTTCTAAGCATCCGAGCGGAGTCCTTGCAGCTTTTCTTGCCCTTGGAGCTGCAGCTGTCATTTAAATCATATTTCGAAGAATTCGTTACTTCGTATGCACCGACTTCACGACAGATTTTGGAAATCCCGAGAGTTTATATTGATCAAGTTGTGAGTATTACGCCTGGCAGTTGTTGCAGTGGAAAGAGAAGACGGCATAAGAGGGCAAAGGGTTCTAATACCGCGTGCTATTAAGTGGCTTGTACACTCTTTTTTTGGAGGTGACTGTTGGCAAGAAAATATGGGGGTAGGCCATGTTTTCCCATTCTATCCGCTTCTGTAAGCATTATCTACACCTATCAGCATGTTATAATCTCGGCCCATGATGATGAGGAATAACGCTAGGTAGTATTAATTCTACACTTCATATATTTGTGTACAAACCTCTGGCTCGTGAACTGTTCCTCATATGTTCTATAGAGAGACAACGTCGTGCTGAAAAATTATTACGATTCCTGGTGCGAAGTAATTGAAACCCCAGGTTGGGAATGCATTCAACCTCAAAGAACGAGTGACTCGATAACAACATCATAATGGCATTATCGAGGAACACGGAAACCTATGTTGAAATCTCTACGATACCATATGTTTCTGAAAGGATTCGCGACATTAGCCGTTTATTGGAATGCACGGTTGAAAAGTCTTAAGAGGTGATAATTCGAAGTATCGCCTTCTTGTGTGACAACCATCCCTTTTCATGTGCCTCAATGTCTGCCGCACTTGAGTCTATGCACTGCGTTTAGATTGGATGAACTCGCTCTTACGAGCGATACGTACTGGAAATTTCGACGTGGACTTGGGAGATAGCCTGCCCGATCCCGGTTGCGAGATGTTTCATTGCCGTGCGTCCTTTGAGAATAATTTATCGAAACGAAATAACCCGCCAAGGCAACAGGTATAAACACCTGCCCGTTGGTTCAACGGGGAGCACGCTAACGCATGTCAAGACCTATTACTCTGCCAATCCGTAACCCTTGGGAATATAACCTTCACACTTCGAGCTTTAGTCTGTCATCGGGGCGCCGAGGGTGAAGGTGGACAAACAGAAAATGCCTCAGCGAAGACTGAGAATTCACGACGAGACCCTGCGATTGTGGTGTTAGGTATATGGCTGGCAGTGTAACTCCTAGCTTGTGTTACCATACTCACTGACAGCCTGATTAATTTCACCTTGCTAGCTAAGTATCATAACCAGGGGCCCTGTGAGATAATTCTCTCACGCTGAGGTACAGTTGAATCTTGATGCATTTCTACTTTGGCGACAGGAGCAACAGATCACTTAGCAGTGTCGATACGTAGTAGTCACATCGCTTGGGATAGCTGTGTAAATAGTTAACGGCAATATGCTCGATAACAATCCTGCTATTCACCCCAGGTAGAACGGGTTTTCAACTGTATTGGGTATGCAAGACATGTGGCTCCAACCATGTTACTGAACTATCGTTGGTCGATCTACAGTCTCTGAACCAAACGACTGTGACTGAAAATTGAGTCCGTTAAGACTCATACAACGCTATGGCTTACTTTTCTTTAGCGATCTAAGATGCAAAGATTCTGGCCATCTGCTCCAGAGGCTTGGCCTCGAACGTAGGAACTTTGACCACCTCGCCCAGGTCGAAAGAATTGTCGGCCCAACTCTTAAGGTAAGCAGCCGCCACAGGCCCCAGACCACTTTCTTGGAGGAGTTGCTGTCTATCCTTTTCCGTAAAGTCGATGAGCTCTGGCTGCTTTCCACCATGAATATTGGTGAAAGCATCGATGAGGTCCTGGCCAGAGGGCTGAATTTCCATTGCAGAGAATTCTTTGTTTGCAATGGAGTTAGGAGGTCGGCTTACGAGAGTCGCGAGGACGGCACCAAGGTAGTCAACTGAGCTATGAATTAGAGTTAATACCAAGCTATTGGAAAGGGCTATAGGAGGTATCATTTACGTAATAGGTAAACCACGCCTCAACTGGTCGTTACTGAGCCGTATCTTGTTCGTTTTTATGTCTGCCCCAAGAAACCTATCTTCGTTTAGCAGGATTTTCAGTCTGGTTAGAGAAAGTTAAACATACCCAAATCCAAACATGAATTCATCAAAAATACCCGCATTCACCGTGGTGGTACTGACGCCAAGCTCTTGAGCTCGCTTGCTGCCAGCGTTCATTGTACTGTTAAAGTTGGCAATTTGGGGCAGCCGTTCCTCTTCAGACGTCCACCGAGCCGCTCCAAACTTTGATGGGATCCAGGTAATAAGATCGGGAGATTTGGCCAATGCCTCAACAAGGGGCACTTGGAGGTGAAGTGCTGTAGCGGCAATAGTTGACCTTCGACACAATATAGCTGTTAGAAGGTAAATCCATCGTAAAACGACAAATAGGAGGGCATACACCACCACATTGAGTCCATTCACAGCTTTGAGAATTTGTTCCTGGTCCCTTTCCAGATCGACGGTTCTTATCTCGATTCCAACGCCTTGCGTAAGTCTCCTTGGAGGACTGTTAGGGCGGCAAAGCACTACCAGAGTTAGCTTTCCTTCCACGTGCGCAGCTGTCAAGTGGCGCAGGGCGGCCGCTCCGACGCGACCATTTGGGGCAAGAAGTCCCACAATTGCAGGCATAATGTCTAGAGCGCAAATATTGAACACAGGCCGACAGTGTTAAGGCTTGGGACTAGTTGAAAATCAATGAGGTGCTATCTGTTCTCATATGAGAATCAAGCCTGCCCTTTTGATGACTTCCCATTGCGCTTCTGAGAGCAGGTCAGACGTCTCTTATAATTGTGTTAAAACCATTCTTTAACACCCGGGAATGGATTGCATTGTACCCGCCCCTCCACCTTCCAATTATGATGAACAAGGTCTAGAATCTCCGTATTGGTCGTTATATTGACCCGCTGAAGATTTAAAATAATTTCATAATCATTTGTAAGGTGTAATGCCGAGAGGGTTGAGCCATCTTATTCGCTAACGGTTCAGGAGAGATTACCAATCCAGGTGGCCGATGTTGAGGTTGACAGTGCTGACCGTGCAGAAGTGGTCGCTTACAGATAGCTCCCTGCAACCAGGAATTGGGTGGAGCTAACCGCGCGGCATGGCATAATCGCAAACCCAGGAATATTGAGTACAACAGGGAAGGTAATACGAGCAGAAACCCACCGTATGCACACAGAATGTGGAAGGAGGTCTGGCAATTCAATGTTAAATATAGCACCAATGTAGAATAATGGAGCCTACACAATAATATTTAAGTCTCGTAGAAGAAGATGAAGTATGATATAAGCTAAAAACTAGAGTCCACTTGTAATGAAATTCCAAGATGTGACGCACTCACTGCCAAAGACAGCCTGAGCATCGCAGATTTGCCGGGCATTGCCGGAGTAAGGAGAAGCTACCGCGAAACGCAGCCACTACTTCAATGAGACGACGGTATTTACATTTTGAGATGTAAAAAGTCCCCAAATCATCGCTCAACAACCTTGGCTAAGTCAGCGAGGCCTTCCTGACGCTTGTACCTCGCATCCTGGATGACTTCTGTCAAGGAATTAGTACTTCGATGCCGAAATACAAGCTCAAAATGGGAAAGCGAAGATGCTACGGTCAACAGAAAGTAAAACAAATATAAAAACAAAAAGTGACACAGGGAGGACAAACCAGCATCGGCATCGCCGGAGAAGTTCGCAGTCCACTGGACGAAAGTTCCTTTCGCAGATTTTCCCGAAGTCACAGGCCAGCAGCGAATCGTGCTCAAAACGGAGCTGTAGGATACTTCAGGTGTGGACGCAATGGCGCTGTAAGTAATGTAGTGGTCGATAGTCTGCGCGTACCATCAGCACCAGCAACATTTTCACTTATGACGAATTTCAATGAACACTCACGCTGTGCGCCTCCTGCTTGATCTCGACCACCGTACCGTCCTTAAAAGTCCACTTGACGACGTCCGTTTCTTCACTAACGCCTTTCACAACCTCAGAGGACTTCAGTGCAGACCACCACTGAGGGAAACTGTTAAGCTTGATAAGATGCCAGACCTTGGAAAGCGGGGCATCAATAACGACGCTCTCGACCACGGAAGTGGATGTAGGGATGGTGCTAGCCATGTTGAAAGATGGTTTTTCATACAAAACCGTGAGGTGAGATGAAAAGGATCAGTTTTTTGAACGGGGCGCTAACGTGGACATGAAGATCCATTCTCGTCATGCGCAATCTATCTAGAATGGATATCTGCATCAGGGTGATGTAATCAATCATTAGCATTTTGAGGGGTCGCATTGGTGCCTGAGGCTGAACCAGCCCGGCCGTTTTCGGAAGCGAATCATCTCGGGATGAGATTGTACGCTAAAAAATAAGTTATACTAAGGAAGGCCATGAGATCGACCGCACGTTACAAAATTACGCCCGGCGTAAAACGTGGTGTGCCGCGTGATAAAAATAATCTGTCGGTCTCCCACTCGGTTACACCCAGCCGTTGAGGAGGTAGGGACCGGTCTGAATATCTCCGGACATCTGGCCACAGCCGAATCTCGGAGTCGTTCCGCATTTCCAGCTAGCAAACGAAGCATTTGCGTCAAACTACGTATTCCATTGCTTAATCGTACATACTGCACAGCAATGCTAATAGCTGTGGCCTAGCTGCAGAATACAACGATTACGGACAATTCAATGACGTTCGAATCGACACCTGCCAGGTGAATTTACGCGTCAGCCAGGCAACGCCTATTCATCGACAACAATATTGCTATAATGATGAGATATACTTCAGCTAATAGTATTTCAGAGGTCCGTATCCTTCTTACCGCATGTCCTGACCTCATATTTCACTGTATCATTCCCTGTCTTCCAGACTTTAGGTTTGAAGTCTAGATAGACGAGCTCATTCTTCTTTGGTGTCCACTCGCCATCAGTATCCCGATAATAGACTATCTTACCACTTCCCGCATCACGAACCTCAGCTGTCGTGTGCGACACGGCACCTTCTGTCGTCCATTTGATCGCGTAACATGCTCCTTCCTTAGCTAGGAAGGGCTTGGTACATCGGACGTTGTTGTCGCTGTCCAGACACTTCTCAACAGCGTAGTCAAGCACTTTGCCCTTGATGACCGTGTCGCCGTCTGCTGGAGTGTTAGTGAGGAAGATTCTGATCGGGTGATTTGAGGATCAGTGACGTACCCACGGCCAAGCTGGTCAGTGCCAAGCCAGCCGCGACGAGCTTCTGTCTGCTTGGGAGAATCATGACTGTTGGAGCTGATAAGTATAGAAGCTATCTGGTACATGTAAGTTCGACTCAAATCAGATGAATCAAGAAAAAAAAATAAAAGGTATCTCAAGTCTACAGCTCCATTAGACTTTAAACTAGGAGTGTCCAAGCCACTTGTGGCAAGATCTTTTCCTTGAGAGCATTATGACGTGGCCCATTTCAGCTCGTGCACAGACACTGGCTTGGTCTTCCATCTCATTCGCCACACATCTTTTGCAATCCTGAAGCACATGCTCCTGCTCAGCACACTACCGGAACCGTACGGAGTACTCGTCGTCCCACTAGCGTCGATCCTGGTAAACGAACATCATCAACGCGGAGCAAGTACCTGCGCTGAGGAATTGCAGCCATGAAAGGTTCGCGGGCTGAATTTGCTTGCACGCGGTGGCGCAATACAGCCAAAACCAAAGAAACCGCAAAAACGCTAAATCGTTCAATCGTACAGACAAGCTCATCATATTAGCAGTAAATATCATAAATATCGTAATGCGCATTCGCCATAATTTGTATAATCATTACTTAGGCCCTACAGTATTGGAACTACTAGAGCTACAGTAGCAAAGCTAGCGGAGCGCTTTTAGCGGTACCAGCGGTGCAGCGCAAGCAGATGCGGCGCGCTGCGCCAAGCGCCGATACTACAAGCCTCGCCATAGCGTCAGCCTCGCTACAGCTCCAGCGCTATACAGGCCGCTACTTGCGCCGCTACTGATGGTGGCGCCGCAGCTACTGCTGCTGTTGCCGCTGTTGTTGTTACTACAGCTAGCGCTACTGCGAGTACTGTAGTAAAGCGAAGATTAGCATGGATAAATTGAGTTATTGTACGACGAATGCGTTGTACGATATAACGTATATGATTGGCATAACATTAGGCTACAGTTTGACGTTTTGTGGGGTTTTGCGGTTTCTTCGGAATGTGCCACAGTATGCTTGCCTAACAGCAGCAAAGCCCGCCTCGAGGCCCCATTCACGCCACCATCTTTGCACGCCTGCAAACTAAATGTAGTTTGCGCGAAGAAAGCTGCATGCCCGGGGGATTGCCCCAATACTCTTCGTCCGCCGCCTTGGCAAGCAAACTGACATATAGCGCCAGTGCATTAAGCAGCGGTACTACAACTTTGTCGTTAGCTGGCGTAATCTTGGTTGTAGTGCAGCCAGATGAAGCAAGCTGCCTTTTCAGTAAGCCGAAACCGATGAAGGCGCCAGAGACCATCCCGTACATGGGAGCCAGAGCAGCGAAACAGCTGTACAAAAGGCGGTCTCTATAATAAATCTGGAGATGGTCTTATTAATACTTTTGCTAGTATCCCAATTCAAAGCTGCATTGCCCTAGACCGCTGACATATTCATAGAGTCGACCTATTATTCAGCATTTACTTTGAGAGCGTGATGCCGCTTGCGAAAGGTGGCATAACATTCTGAAACTTTCTAATACTCCATAATCTGCCAATACGCACTCTTTATTGAGAGTAGTCGAAGTTCTAGTTAAACTTGAACCTAGGACAACCTACGTCGTATACTCCGTCCACCATGTTTTTGAGAGAGGCTCAACCGAGCAAAAGCTTGCCGATTAAATTTAACTGCCCATATGCTGCACGGTGCCATTTGTACATGATTCAACTGCTGGTGGACCATGGCTACTCGATTTGAACCACCCGCAAACAAGGATTACATACTTGCACCGTTCGCTTCAAAAAGCACCCATACCTTTGGGGGTTACGCACCCTTGTCCCGCAAAAGCTAATAGTCATGCCGAAACATTCCTTACTACTGTCGCCCCCAAGAATACGACTATACTACTCCATATTTATAAAGCGCTCTATGGTCCTGGTCTATTCTTACAACGAAGGGGACTACCCGTTCGGTGTGGGGACCCGTGCCCAACTGGATCTCGCATCAAGACAGAAGAATTGGAGAGATTATGTGCTCCCAATCATAGATCTGAGTTTCTCACTGTCCCCGCTCTGATTCACCATGTCATAAAACACCCCTTTCTTGGCCATTAATTCGATGGGTGACCCTAGCTCTACCATCTCGCCATGGCTCAGCACCAGGAGCATATCGTAGTCAGCGACGGTCACCAGCTTATGCGCCACAACTAAAATGGTTGCCTCAGAAAACTCATCCCTTATTACCTGCTGGATTGCCGCGTCGGTCGCGTCGTCTACGGCACTTATTGCTTCGTCAAGGACCAGAATGCGGCAGCGCGCTAGCAGGGTCCTCGCGAGGCAGATGAGTTGTCTCTGTCCATGGGAAAGGTTCGTGCCGCCTTTGTGGATGACCATATCGAGGTCTGTGAACTCTCCGGCGTTGTCGTTAGAAAGAAGACGCACTCGCCGTAGAACGGAGCGGAGCTCGGGGTCATTTTTGGTGTTATTGATATCGATATTGGAGCGTAGAGTGCCTGAGAAGAGGAAGGGTTCCTGTGGGATGAAGGCTAGCGCATTGCGGAGGTTTGTTAGCTTTACTGTCGAGATATCAATGCCATCTATAAGAATTCTTCCTTGAGCTGCATCAATGAATCGAAGAAATGCTCTTGCCAGGCTGCTTTTTCCAGCTCCTGTGCGTCCAATAACACCGAACCTTTGGCCGGGCTTAACGGAGAAGGATATACTCCGCAGCGCTGGCGGTCCGCTAAGGGTATAGCGAATTGCCAGATCCTGCACCTCGAGCCCACCATCGGCAGGCCACGACGTTGGAGGTTCCTCCCCATCTGCGGGCTCCGTCGGCGTGTCCGTGAGACTAAGGATTCGGTCGATAGCATTGGAGCCCATATCCAGGACGCTGACTTTACTTAGGACACCAACTAGAGCGGACTTAAGCTGGAGTGATAGAGTGATAGTGAAGCCTGCAGTCGCGGCGTCTGTCCTCCTAGAGACCAGGGCTACTGCGGTCATTGTGACGTAGATGGCACCAAAACAGCCGAGTCGTATTGCCATCCATCGTATGCCCAAGGCTAGGTGCCAGCCCACTCTTGTACTATTATCCACGAGGTCGTACATGCGTTCCACGTACAAGCTAGTTCTGCTAAAGGCTCGAATGGTAGATAGTCCCATTATAGTCGAATTCGTATGCTCAAGGATCTGAAGATGCACCGTAGGTATTAGCCGTTTGAGCTTCTTAGATACAGTAAAGTACTGCGCGGCGACGTAAAGATATGCGACTAGTAGGGTAATACCCGAGATCGCGATATATGGAGCTGTTGCGAAGCTTTGAAGGCATAAGCTAGCGTTCCTTAGCATTTTCAGAAGGAGATAGAGTCTTACCTCGTCCATATAATCAAGGAGAGGCGTATAACATGGTCCAATAAGTTACTTATCTCTGGTGCTGTCCGATGGTCGAGGGCATATAAATCGCCGCCCAAGCTCTGCAAGACCTTACCAATAGGTGTGCCATCAATCCAGCTCAGCCGTGCCGTCAGAACGCTTCCTATCATTTTCAGAAATAGTGACTGAGAGGCTTTGAGGCCTATGCTGCTGAACACTATTGATTGTAAAACAAGCGCCGCTCCATTGCCTATTGAGAGCAAAATATATACGCCGATGTTGAGGGCTAACGCATCCGTCTTGGTGTATTGCGACGCTGTCCATCTTGTAATCCACCATGAGTGACTGGTAGACAGAATTGAGCAGCTAAGAGCAAGAAGGACGCCTAGGATTAAGGTAGTCAGGCCTCCAGCGGCCCAGAGATATGACAAGAAGATTTGCGCAGTTGTACGACCGCGAATCCGTCGAGGTCTCGACTCTGTCGGACTATGTGTTGCTGGCTTACTCCCCGCCGTTCGGAGGCTTGTCGTCTGTTCTTGAGTCTCCTTCAAGCTTGTCGGTATTGCCATACTGCGGGTATCGCCTCTGACGTTGCCACTTGCAGTGCCGTCCTGCACGACGACCAAATAACTCGCTGCGTCCAGACAAAGCTCTAGGTGGTGCGTCACTAGTATTCTTGTCCTTCCCGCCGCGATCTTACCCTTCAGAGCATGATCACAGATGTGCCTGGCCACTGGTGCGTCAACGGCACTCAGAACATCCTCGAGAAGAACAATCTCGGCGGGGGAGTAGAGTGCCCTGGCTAGAGCAACTCTCCACTTTTGGCCGCCGCTAAGGATATCACCGTTCACGCCAGCCTTCGTCTGATCCCCTTCAGGGAGCATGTTGAGATCCGTCTCCAGGGCACAAGAAAATAATACCTCTCGATATCGCGCCTCGTCGAATGTGTATCCGAAGATTATGTTGTCTTTTATTGTACAGTTCTCGATCCATGGAGGCTGGGAGACCAGGGCTGCCATTCCAGTTTCCAGACCATCCCCCTCTCTGATGTTGGATCTAACAACTACTGGCCTTCCGAGTTGTCCAGTTTCGAGTTTGGTCTCGTCAAGTATTCCTGCGATTAATAGACTCTTTCCTGAGCCAGTCTGACCGGTGATAATACTAAGCTTGCCCTTTGGAAATTCCAAGTTCACATCTTTTAAACCGGCGATTATTGAAGGCGGAAGTGAGTTGCCGTCGCTGCCGTTCGGCCAGGTCAAAGTCACATCTTTCAGATAGACAGTATCAGAAGATGTCGAAACCCGCTCTTGTTCGGGTTCACGTAGATATCCTTCGATCCTTTCACAACTAATCCAAGACTGGTGGATATTCGCCGCCATTAATGGTAACGTCCTGAACATCTCATGTAGGTTGCCAAATAAGCCTAAGGAGGCAAAGGCCACGGACGGGCTAAGCTGACCATTCTCGAATGAGTGTATGGAGAGCGCCACGGACGCGAGAAGGACGGGGCCAAGATTAGCAACAAATGTAAATAGCCCCAGGGAAACCAAAGTCGTCCATATCTGGTCGAGTTCTCTTGCTCTTTTCTCCATAATTCTCCGTTCCCATAGAATTTCCATGGAGGACAGACGTATCTGACGAAGCCCTTGTAGTGCTTCTGATAGGATACTGGAAACATCGTCGTGCACATTTGATTGATCCGCCTGATTCTTTCTGTGCCATTTGGACAACCTGGTAGATATAGGAACTAAAAGGAAGGATGATGCACTGCCGATCAGAATGCTTTGGACTCCGATTAGCCGTGCCAAGTACACTACATCGAGAAATAATTTGAAGACGGCCATGGGAAAATGATGAATATACCCGCACGCCTGTGAAACCGCGCAGCTGAATACTTCATTAGCGGCCAGGTATGGCTTCGAATATTCAAGAGCAAATACCAATCATTAGATATCATGTCAGTCACCGATGGGCCGGAGGCATGCTTATTCTTCTCGATCCCAGTGTGTGAACCTGACTTAGCAAGAAGCCTCATCCGAGTAGTTTTTTCAAAAATGAGACCATTAAGCAGTGCTATAATGGGCATCTCTAGCTTCATCTGAGTCACCCAGCTCAATCTTCCAGCTAAGAGAGTCTCGCCTAGCAGACCAATACCGAGGCAGAACACCCATAGCCAAGATTCGTTATCTCCTGACGATTTTTTCTCCAGTTGCCGCAGCAGCTGGTAAAGAGCGAATCGACTGCCAAACTCGGCAACAGCTTTAAGTAGAACCAGCAGCCATTGATGTATCAACTGGGCCAGAAACATGCGTGCAATTTGTCTCCAAAGGCTTCCTTCGCGAGCTAGAGTCCCGAATTGCTGTGCCAAAGTTCGAACCCGTAGCCTGTGGGAGACAGAAGGCAAGTCACGCAGGGTTACCTTCTCAGGCACCGAGATTCGGATCCCATGAAAAGGGCCCCAGGAAAAGGATAAGCAGGACAGTATGGAAGCTCCATGCTCATTGTCAACTCGATGGCCCTGGAAATATACTATAGGTCGCTTAGGAAGTAAGATGCAAGCAAAGCATATCATCAAGCTGGCAATGACTTGGGAGCTCATCTCCAGAGTATTTTCACTCAAGTAAACAGCCTCGTAGATAACCAACGCGGAAATAATGGCACTGCAAATTGCTTGGTTAACACCATATGCGTACCGTTTGCGAAGGCTTGGCTCGCTTGAAATTGCAATTGCCTGAATGCAGATCAAGGTCTAATGGATATTAGCGAACAAACAGGTAGATCAATCACGGAGAACGGACCCAAATCCCACACGCAGGAAATCTATCTGGTGATTTCCAGCAGAATTTTGAGGACCCAAAACGCGTACCGAGAAGACTTGATGCTAAGCCAACGACTGCGCCGATGTTAATGAGCAGACTGGAGAGATTCTCTTCAAGGCCTCCCATCGAGATTCGAGCGGCTACTCCATCTTCGACTTCATCTTTATACATTTGGGAACTCCTGACCCCGCATCTGGAATTGAACAAACTTTTGAGGCTGGGAATTGCGAGAATTGTTACGCAGGCCAAACCCAAAGTGTTCGTCGGAAAGTCAAGATCAATAGCAGCAGTCGTCATGGTGAGCTAGTTTATGACACGTAAAGATATGATTTAGTAGCCGGGAGGAAGTTATCGATATGGAAAAACAGTTTCTTATGCTCGCTGTGGGGACGGCGGGCATAATGTAAAAATGTTTTCCCTGCTTGCCGAGAAAGATTTGGTAATACTTGCCCCTCTACTAAACCGGGGTACCTTCCAATTTTGAACACACACATGAACAAGGGTAGGTGACTCATTCGCAAATTCTGAGTCAATGAATCCATCCATGGATTTTGGCATCGGGAACATTCTCGAGTTCTTTTACTACTTTAGCGCTACTATATTCCATGCACGAACACTCCGAGGCAAAGCGATTACGGCCTCCCCGTAGAGTATACATACATCGCACTATAATCCGCAAGTTCATTAAGTACCGATGGTTTCCCGCTGGGATTGCTTATAGACCAAATTACTGCGCTCAGAGCGCAATATAGTCTAGAAATTGAGATAATGTGATCATGCTGAGCGGTACGAGTTTCCACGTGTACGCTGTACATAGCTCTTTCTAAGATTTCAAACCATCTTACGAACAGGTATCAACGAGAATCCAGGTCTGATTCTGCGTCTCCTCATTCCGTATTGGCGATGGGTTAGGTGCAACACCGTCAGGGAGTCGCAACTCTTTCCACATGTCGCTGTTGATAGACTGGACTCGGTTTTCGTTCTGCCAATCGAGCAATTGCTGAAAGTTCCAGCACTTGCGAGTAATATCAAAGTCCGGAAATGGTGCTTTATGTTTCTCCACCCAGTTGAACGTTAGTATCTCAAGACTTGGTTGACACATGAGCCATTGTACTAGTGCCTCTTGGCAATGCGACAAATGGCTTCTGTAAGCTGCCGAGTGACCCCTTGGATAGTAGTAAGGGAAGTTGTAGTACAGACCCTTTCGCATCATGTTCAGGCAATGTAAGTGATGTATTCCGTCAAACTGGCCGACATACGCATCATCCCCCACCCCCCAGTTTGCTGGGGCTTTTGCGACAGTGGCCGGATTCTTTCCTAGCCTCAACACTTGGTCGTGAGTTACTGTGATGACACCTAAGTCTGCGACACGATTCCATGGGCAAGAATGTTGAGCAAGGAAACATTAAGCCGGCTTATAACGACTGGTATGAGGATTCCGAGTAGTTTTTCGGCGTTGGCCGCGCTCAAACCTTAGTTTATTCTTCCTGTCCGAATTTTGTCGGTCCTACCTTCGAAATCTACTACCTTTGCACTTACGTACTCCACTGCCAGCTTCAAATTTGTCCGCCTCTCGCCATCCATGGGGAAAACAATGGAAGCTGCCTAAGACTACTGTGCTAATGTGCCGGTATTTATGTACATTTATTCTGGAAATCTAAGGAGGTGCACGTAGATGCCGATGACATTGGCTTCCCCTGTGGGTCAAAAGCCAAAGCATCGGATACCGAGGCCCTACCGCCTTACCCTTGCCAGACTCATTAAGATAGAAACACCCTCAATAGGAGGTGCTATACCAGAACTTTTGGGCTTGAAGACATTATCTTGCTTTTCATTTCCAAATAAAAAACGGCATGCAGAAGGCTCATGAGGCCGCAGGCGTTGCAGATCGTCTGTTTCCAGGGGCCTGCCGCGTGTACCCGTCCACCAGGCTGTCCTCGGCCATGCGATGGCACTCTCGTACATGGCACTGACGGGGAAGACGAGCAGCAGCGCCAGCGCCTAGCGTGGGATAAATGTGACCAGGCCGGGGTCCGTCAGAGAGTACACGTCGCGCATCTGCACCGCCTCTGACACGCCTGTCTCCAAAGCACACAAACATTCACCTTCACCGACATGAGCAGGACAATTCAATCCATCATGAATAAATGAGAATAAAGCGAGACGCCCGACGTTTGTGTATACCAGACAGGCAGGCTTTGATTTTCGCCTCACAATTTCGCCTCCTTTGTCGGGGCAGCCGGACAGACTCCTGATCCCACACTTGGTGAGCCAGGCCCAAGGGAGGATTGCGAAGGCAGGGACATAGAAGGGGCATTGTGGTCTCTATGGTACGATGCGTCCTCGTGCGCGTTTACGATTTTTATGAGCTTTCCATAGCTACTTTAAGGATTCGTCGCCTTCCTACTTTGCTGAGTCGGTCATCGCTGTGGCTCGTGCCTCCTTTGCGGAATGAATTGATTGAATTAAAGCCTTGTCGTAGGCTTCATGCCTTTCCCTTCCACATACAAACAGAGCAGTCACTGCTGTGCATTTTTGGACACCCAGAGCCCATCTTCCATTGAGTCGTTGCTCTCGGCATCCCCGCCAAGGACAAGTTCTACAAATCATTGTAACACTAATGACGGTGAGGCGGATGCGAACTTTTTGTTGGGAGTCTCGAGACGAGATGTCAGGACTGTTAGATTGCTAGCTTAGAGTCATCAGCATGGGCCGGCGCTGAAGCGCGAACGTCGCCCATCAGCCAGCGATACGGCGCTAGAGACTAATATTGGCTTTGGGTAAGGGCTTAGCAATCCTTGAACAACGCTTCCATCGTTTCGCGATCCTCGGGCAGCGCTTCGTTCATGTGTTGATAAATTTCTCGGCTTCGCGTAAAGGCATAGGATCCTTGAGCATCGCTTCCATAATTCGTTGCTCCATTTTTCGCTCCCGCTGGAGGGATGCCTCTGCCGGTTGTTTGGTCGATCCTTTGGTCCTCGAGGGCTCGTTGAATATGGCTTGCGCAGACTTTGTAGTGGCCGTCTGCGTGGAAGCGGCGCCGTCGGCCTTGACCTCGGCGCCTTCAGCCGCTGCCCGCATTTGAGCAGTCAGCCACACCATCCACGGCGCTGGACTCTGGTTAAAAGGTCAGGCTCACCTTTGAGCTCTTTGAGAGCTTCCGGGAGAACTTTGGATGTCATCTTGTGCAATGGGGATTGTGTCGTCGGACAAAAACCAGCCTAATGATCGCATACTATATATCCTTCGAAAAGAAATAAGGTTTTAACCAAAGTTTACGGTCATCTGTGGCCGGTCCATCATTCGTCATAATTACTGCCTACAGAAAATGTAATACCTGCGAAATACCTACCAAGAAGTACCGATCGGTTAGATATTGAGTGTCGGTTCGTTAGCTAAGATGCAGCCGGGCGGCTGCCTTTAGAAGAAAGCTAGGTTAATTAAATATGGTTTTTTTTTTGAAGTTAATCGGCGTCCGGGACCACATCGTTGCGCTAGGATACTTCCTCTTATAAAATAAACAAAACTGTCTTTTCAAAGCTAACCGCCATACAGGAGAATATATGGGGATGGCCATACCTACAATCTATCTGTATGAGAGTTCGTATTTCGCCAGGTCGAGAAAACGTATAAAACAGAGGAGTGTTTGGAATCCTCGCCTAGCTAAGTCCTATAAAATATTACGTCGTTAAAAAGGTACAATCCAACTGCGTTTCTAAATCTAAACTACAACATTTCAAAAGACAAATAACCTAGCTACAATGTTATTTACACACATTGTCGCTATGACTGCCGTTCAGGCTACTGGAGTCTTATCATCACCATGGGGGCTCGGGTTGCCCATGAGGTCTCCTCGCGCTTTCAAATGCTTCTGGCTCGGCCCGGGTAACCCTAGCTACTGCTGGAAGCCGTGTGGCCCATCAGTTGGATGGTGTTACGGGGCCATTAATGGAGAAAAGATTCCGTGCGAAAGAGATGATGATTGTCCCATGACAACGGAATGCTTCCGGGAAGATTGCTACCTTTGGAAGGCATTGATCTGCTGAGTAACGGACTTTCTGGCAATAGACGTGAGAGGCTGAGACGCAAGCTACGGGCGTATTATGTACATGACTGGCAACGCCCCTACTACCTTGATCCACATTGCCTTGTGCCATCTACCACCGTTTCATCCACTTGCGTCTTCTTTGATCAACCTACTCGGAGCATCGGAGCGGTATTCCGTGGAATATCCTGTACATAGCGCTTAAATATTCCAGACACTCAAACTTCAAGGCCTACATTTGGGGTGTTGACATCGAGTAGGGTCGCTTTGCGTGCCTCTATGTTGACTACTCGTCGTTCAGACGAAACCAGGCTCGTGTCGTAAATGGTACTATAGGTCAACGTGATATGCAGTTCGGCAGCGCTGACCACAGGATTTTCGTGGGTGATGTGATAGGCTATCAGACGTCTTGAGGTTTTCAGAATACAAACGGATCAGTCGTACCTCAGTGTCTTCTTCCTCCACTTTTGCACTAGTCTTCTTAGGCACACATTTGGCGGTCTTCTTAGCAACACTCTTATCCGTAGAAGTCTCCTATAAGATATTAGCACGACATCGAGGCCTGAGGGATTAGAAAATGTACCTCCTTGACAGTTGCCTTCTTAGGCGCGCGCTTGGAAGCCTTATTCTTCTTGGCAGGAGCTTCGTCCCCAGAAGGCTCCTATTAAGCATGAGTACTTATATATTTATATCGGTGGCAGACTCCGCTTCCTTCTTAGCCTTCTGTTTAGCGGTTAAGCAGATACGCTTTTCTCCCAGGACGTTCTTTTCTAGATCGTGAATTCGGTGAGCTAATTGCGCAAGCTTTGGAGTTAGAGCAGAACCAGACTTACGCTATTTAATTCTTTGGGGTTAATATAGTCCTGCTTAATGCAGCAGCGAATCTTCTCCTGGATCTCGGGATGATTGCTAGAAGAGTGTTAGTCACAAGGGTTAACGTACCCCATGTTATCGTAGCCGTCAATGACGTCACAGTCATGTTCCCCGTCACCATGGTCGCAAGCTTCCCGGAGTCCGGCAATCTGGGCACCAGGGGCACATCCGCTGAGAATCTTTCGTTAGGACGATGACAACCTCTCTTAAAAACACTCCATAGCGCGCCTACAAGCTAGATACAAAAACAGGAGCGAGATTTTCGGCAATATCAGCCGCAAATACATAGTATTTCGTATACCAGCTGTCAGCAGCCTGCACAGCCCGTAGCCGGAGAGGTAGTGACTCGATGATCGACTTCCTAGTCATCCAGACGGCTGCCCCGACCAGTATTGCTAGAGTGGGCCGGAGCGCCGTTGTCGGCCTCGGGAGCCCACATCGAGCTCAGTCGCTGGCGACAGTGGCTTGCGCCGGCATTCTTCGGCCCGTTACAATCCAAGGTCAACCCAAGACGACGTGATAAAGGAGTATCATCCAAGCCATCGCATTGGCGAGCGAGATACTAGAATTATCTCATTCAAAGACGTGTGATCGCGTGCGATTAATCTAAGCATTTTGATCTTTGGGTCAGCTTTGACATCCCTGGAACCGACAGCGAGTATTTCAGCTTTGAGGCACATAATGGCTGCACCGACGAATGAAGCCATTGTAATTGTTGGGTGAGTTGATTTTGAGGCTCTCGTACAGAATCCAACTGCAGACTTCCTGTTGACAGCACAGCGCCGGCATCATCGGCCTCGACGTTGCCCTTGTCCTCGCCCAGCGCGGTCATGGCCCTCACATTACCGTCGTCGCAGAGTACCTACCAGGAGACACCTCCCCAGAGTACACCTCGCCATGGTGAGATTGAGGCTACCTGCCCAGTAACACTTCTCCCTCTCTGCTGACTCTGTATTCAGGGCTGGATGCAATTTCTCCGGCATCTCAGGCAGCGATATGAACGCACTGAGATGGGACCGCATGGGTTACGCGCACCTCACCAAGATGGCATCTGAGTGCGGTGAGGAAGCTTATGTTGCTCGCACGCACTCCGTTGAGTATTGGGATGCCAAAGCCCCGCACGACAAGATCCAGGCAATTTCTGAGTACCTTGAGGATGTGAGCGACCATAGATGATCCTGCCACAGACGGTGCCACGGCTGAAGCCCTCAAATAGTTCAAGGTCCTGCCTGCCGAGCAACTTCCCGTGGGCGTCGAGTATGGCATCTCCTGCACTTCGCTTACCCTTCATGCGCCAAAGCATATCGCGTACCTTCATGCCATCCTCCGCAATCAGTACGGGGTGCGCTTCGTACGCCAGAAGCTCGACAGCATCTGGGCCGGCTTTGCCAGTCCCCATACCCGAGCAGTTTTCAACTGCACCGGCAACGCCGCACGAGAGCTGCCGGGTGTTGAAGATCCTAAGTGTTACCCTACACGCGGGCAGGTTGTCCTTGCGAGGGCACCCGCGGTAAAGCACAATATCATGAGGCACGGTCGTGACTATGAGACCTACATTATCCCGAGGCCGAGATCCAACGGAAGCGTGATCCTCGGTGGCTACATGCAAAAGGGCATTAAGTACTGTCTAGCCCTATATCCTTTATCAATGGGAAGCAGACTGACAGCTAGCAGGGACGCCGCGACATATTCTTACGAGACAGAATCCATCATAGCCCGCACGACGGCGCTGTGTCCCGAGCTGCGCGAGCAGCCCCACGAAGTTCTCGCCTCCTTTGCCGGGATGCGTCCCTCGCGAGAAGGCGGCGCGCGCGTTGAGCGGGAAGATGTCTCCGTAGGTGGGATGCAACGGGTGCTCGTACACAATTACGGCGCTGGCGGCACTGGTTTTCAGGCCGGTTTCGGGATGGCAACGGATGCAGTTGGGATGATCGAGGACGTTCTCCGGGAGCTGCCCACCTCCCCTCGCTCACGTTTGTGAGGCGGACTGCACGAGAAACCTTGAGTCGTTTGTCCATGTATTAAGCAGCGAGGTTCACAATCCACGCAAGTGGCCAGTACATCACAACATGTCGCAATCGCGTTTTGATCCATCGTACAGCCACACGCACTCAAACGTCAACTTCAGTAATGAATGTCTTTACCAGTCGTCAGTCCATGTACTTCTGTGCATGTCACCAAATCTGTCCTCAATGTCGTACAGTAGTTTGGCCACGACCTGTCACTTTAGAACTTCCAGCCCCCGCCCGAGAACCTAACCCCACAAACTACCCCTCGGCATTCATATTCATGGCGGGGAGGTGACGAATGATAAGTGCACGTCCGCCTCTCGGTCGCTTGCCGAGGCCCAGAAATGATTCACTCAATCCGTTTCTTCACTCATTCCGTTTGGTCTTTCAATGCTGACGAGACCGAATCTGACCTTCGCAGATAGTTTTCGGCATGCCGCTCCCAAGTTCGACCCTGTATCAGGACCCTTCGCCCGCCATGTGGAAGTTCCCGTCGCGACGCAGCGTCGTCCACAGCACCGAGGGTATTGTGGCTTGCACCCAGCCGCTCGCCGCAAAGTGCGGTCTCGAAGTGCTGCGCGCAGGCGGAAATGCAGCTGTATGCCTCCGATTCTAACCCTGAAGCTCGCAACTAACAAAGCGCAGGACGCCGCCGTCGCCGTCGGTACGTGCGACATTATACGAAAGCATTGGCATGTGACTGACGGGCATTCGGTGCAGCTGCCGGTCTCAACATGACTGAGCCCTGCTCCACGGGCATTGGTGGTGACATGTTTATCCTCTTCTGGGACGCCATAGCGCGGACTGTCAAGGCGATGAATGGCTCCGGTCGCGCGGGGGGCAATTGCAGCCTTGACACCATCCGGAAAGACCTTGGCCTCGCTGACGGTGTCCGCGGGGAGATTCCCATGACGAGCGTGCACGCCGTGACAGTTCCCGGCGCGGCAGCTGGCTGGGTGGACACTGTTGAGCACTTTGGCAGCGGCAAGGTCGACATGGCGACGGTGCTGGCACCGGCGATCCAGCTAGGCGAGAAGGGGTTCCCCGTGTCTGAAGTGGCGGCACAGTCTGTATGATGAGCCATTGTCCTACGGAGCCACAATGAGTATGATTGATCGACTAACGACGAGTAGTGGAAAGCTTCCGAGGCTCAAATACGCGCGGCATCCCCCAATTTCGCCGAGATGCTCAAAAAAGACCCTCAAGCTCGCGACGGCGTTCGCGCGCCCCGCGCTGGTGAGCTGATGAGGAACCCGACCCTCTCGCGGACCTTCCGCACCCTTGCCGAGCAGGGCAAGCCGGGCTTCTACAGCGGCCGCGTCGGAGAAGCGCTTGTTAAGGCCGTTCGGGACCTTGGCGGCCACCTAGAGCTCGCCGACCTTCAGCACCATCTCGACGTCGGCAGCCAGCCCGTTGAGCCCATCTCGCTGAAGTTCCGTGGCCAGGGACAGGCTCAAGGCGAGGGCATTGAGCTGTGGGAACACCCGCCCAACGGGCAAGGCATTGTCGCACTGATGGCCCTCGGCATCCTTCAAGAGCTTGAGAAGCAGGGCAAGATACCGACCTTTACGTCTGCCGACTTCAACACCGCGCCGTACCTGCACGCCATCATCGAGGCTCTGCGCCTGGGCTTCGCTGATGGCCACTGGTTTGTCACGGACCCCAATGTCAGGACCGTACCGGCCCAAGGCCTGATATCCGAAGCGTATCTCGGAGCGCGAGCAAAGCTCTTCGACCCAACCCGCGCCGCAGGTCAGCTCGAGCACGGCGAGCCCCCCGTCTTCACATCCCCAGCACTGCAGAGCAGCGATACCGTCTACTTCACCGTCACGGACTCTCATGGAAACGCTGCATCTTTCATTAACTCAAACTACGGCGGCTTCGGCACCAGCATCATTCCTCAAGGTTGCGGCTTCACGCTGCAGAACCGCGGTGCCAACTTCTCTCTCGACGCCGCGCACCCGAATCGTCTGGAGCCGCGCAAGAGGCCTTACCACACCATCATCCCCGGCATGGTGACGAATTTGAAAGATGGCTCGCTGCACTCGGCCTTTGGCGTTATGGGTGGCTTCATGCAGCCACAAGGCCACGTACAGGTGCTGCTAGGCCAGCTCGTCGGCGGCCTGGACCCGCAGCAAGCCCTCGACGCGCCGCGCGTTTGCATCGAGGCATCCGTCCCCGGCGGCGGCACCCAGGTCGAATGGACTGTCAACGTGGAAGAGGGTATGCCGCTGGAGACGATCGATGGGTTGCGGAAGCTTGGCCACAAGGTGACGGTGGTCCAGGACCCGGACCGCGGGCTCTTTGGGCGCGGCCAAATTGTTCGGTACACCGTCGACACCGTAGACGGAACGCCAGTTTGGTCGGCGGGGAGCGACATGAGAGCCGATGGGGCAGCTTTTCCAGCATAGGTAGATGTAATGCCATACGAGTGGTATTGTGTCCGACGCTCAGCCGGGTACCGAACCCTCCCGAGTCGTTTATGCCATGCCATATTACGTAGACAAGAGGTATCTGGAATAGCCGTCTCATAGTCGTACACCGAGGCTCGTATTTGAGCAAACATACAACAATATTTATTCCTGTCCGCCCGTCACCACCAGGTTCTTGTCCTCAAACATCTTAGCCAGGTCGCCGCTGTCGTTCATGTTCTTTACGATATCCGCGCCGCCGACAAACTCGCGCTCAACGTACAGTTGCGGGATCGTGGGCCAGTCAGAGTACTCCTTGATGCCCTCACGCAGCTCTGGGTCCTCAAGAACGTTGAAGGCAGCAAACTTTTGCGGGTCCACACCCTGCATACCCAGCACCTGGATGACGAAGCGTGAGAAACCACACTGCGGCATTTCAGGAGTGCCCTTCATGAAGAGGACTACGGGTGCGGATGCGACAGCCTTGTCGATGGCGGAGCGCGTCTGGTCCGACAGCAGGCGGGCCTGTAGCGGAGAGAGTCGAAGGGGGGAGACGGGGCAGAAGGGCGAGCGAGAGGCCGTTCGCGAAGCAGCCGGGCGAGCAGTTTGCCGCAGCAGGGTCTGGAGCAGGCTGGTCAGCGAGGCGGCCGGTCAGAGCAGCGGTGGGCGAGGCGCACCGAGGCGACTGTGCGGGAGAACATAATGGGCGACAGGCGACGGGTGTGAACGTCGATGGCGATGTCGAGCTGCGTGATACAGTGGGAAAATTGTCCCGAAACGACGAGCCGCCTATGATTGTGATGTAACGGCTGGGCGGGCGCTGACCAATCAGAGCTATGGTAATCACGGCCGACGGCTGCTGATCAATCGCAGCATCGGAAGCTCGGAGCTCTAACCGACACCTTCGACTGATGCTCTGGCTCTGGGCACACTTGCATATTGGCGAGGCCCAACTCATCGCCCTGGGCCCGATTCGAATTTTGCGGCCACAACACATTTGCATCAACTACCTCGCATAGGCAAGGCACCATGTTGCAAAGCGGTCGTCAAGGTCCCGACTCACAGGCCGACGGCATTCACGCCTCGGCCGCAGGTAGCGTCTCGCTCGCGCGCAATGACGGCACCCTGCACCTCCTGCTCGCCGCTTCCGGCTCCGTCGCGAGCATCAAGATCTTCCAGATAATCAGCGGTCTTTCTCACCACAAGAACCTCTCCATCCGGCTCGTCCTCACCGCCGCTGCGGAGCACTTCCTCGCCGGCCAGTCGGCCGAGCAGCCTTCCCTGGCTCAGTTACGCAACCTGCCCAACGTCGACGGCATCTACACGGACGAGGCTGAGTGGGCGCACCCATGGACGCGCGGCGCTCCTATCCTGCACATTGAGTTGCGCCGCTGGGCCGACGTGATGATCATCGCGCCTCTGAGCGCAAACACCATGGCCAAGATTGTGGCAGGCATTTGCGACAATCTGCTACTCTCAGTTGTGCGGGCTTGGGACACGGACGGGTCCATCGATGGCGTGCGCAAGAAGATTGTTGTCTGCGTCGCCATGAACACGGCGATGTGGCGCCACCCCGTCACAGCCAAGAACCTGCGCACGCTCGAGGAAGACTGGGGCGGTCCCAATGGCTGGGTCGAGGTGCTCCGGCCCATATCTAAGACTCTGGCTTGCAACGACGTGGGCGAAGGCGCCATGGTAAGCTGGGAGGAGATTGTGGCCGTGGCTGAAGCCAAGCTGGGACTGATGCGGGCGGGGACGCACTGAATCGCGTTGGCGGCAACGAGCGGCACAAGATGGACAGAGTCGAGACGAGGCAGGGCAACTTTGGAAGTCCAATGGTGCTGGCTGGGCTTACCTACCTTTGGTACCCTTACCTTCCCTCGCGTTGCACGGCTGCACCTAACCTCAGGTGGGGTACGGTAAGGTACAGGTATGCAGAGGGAAGGTGGTGATATCAAGTCTGCTGCCTGGGGCAAGGCAAGGTAAGGCAGTCTTGTATGGGCAGTGGCCCCGAACGTACGGATCCGACCCGTGCCTTCCTCCCACCGCCGTTCACGCCTGCGACCCGACCTCCTCTACTCCCTTGCGATCGAGACTTCAGCTCCTCGGAGTATCTGTGCCCCTCAATCCTCTCACGCCCGGCAGTCTGCGTTTGTATTCAATTGGCAAACGACGAAGCGTCAGCTCACGGACCCGTCACCATGAAGCCCCGCCACGCCTTCGCTGAGGGGATGGCCGAAAAGCCCTCAAGCAGCGATCTATTCACCTCGTCGTTTCATCCCGACCCTGTCCTCTCGTCCAGTCTGCGCGCGAGACTCTGCAGCCAGGAGTCTGCGGCCAAGGTGCGGCCGACAGGGCCCAGCCTGCTGGCCCTAGGCGATGAGATATACCAACGGCTCCGCGCTTGCTTTGCCGGCCCCAGCTCGCTCGATTTTCCAGGAGCCAAACAGAGCATTGGTGGCGAGAACAATGGGTTGGCACAGCTTCGAGGTGCGCGTCGCGCCCAGCAGCGCCCGTATGCTCGAACTGACATAGCACAGGAGACTTTGCCGATGCTGGCCTAGACTTCTACATGACAGTTGCCGAAGAACTCCTGCAAGCCAATGTCTCCATCCAGGCACAAATTAAATGTATGTGTGATACTTCGTCCGTCGCTCTGTCAGAGGCTCAAGCCTTGTACTCAAACTTTGCGTACCCGCTGTCCGCCACGCTTTGCCACGCCAGTACGCTTCCCAGCGCAACGATTGCCTCGCACCTGTTGAGCCTGCACGGCCAGCTGCCGGCGGCGCTTATGGAGCTCCAGACGCTTCAGCAGGAATGGGAGACGTGCATTCTGAAGGAGCAGGGGGCCTGGGTAGAGCTTAACAGTGGCTCCAAGCAGAGGCACTGGCTGCAATCCGATGAGAAGGCTGTTGAGGAGGAGATTGAGCGATTTAAGGCGGAGGCCCAGGGCATACTTGAGCAGAATGAGGAGGCCTTGAACGAAATTGATGCGGTTTGTGCTTCCACGTATCTGACAAGTTCAGCACTGACTGGATTGAATCTAACAGGAATTTCGCGAGCTGGTCCACGGCGAAGTACTAAAGGTCACGCAGAACATGAACCTTGATTAGGGGGCCGCTTCAGACATCTAGAGTAATTGTGTGTGGGTGCACTGCGACGACTCACTAGGCTGATGGGCAGGGTAGACCTAATGAAACATCCGAGGAACCATCGGCATCATCGTCTCATCATTCTTTTATTGCAAGTATACGTTTCTATTGCATCTACATAGCCACGTGCGCCCGGCCCGCGGCCACCCGCCGAGCCGGGTCATGAGTTCGCCAAACTCCAATGATCGCCAAAGCAAGCAAAGCAAGATCTAACCAATATGACTCGAGGTCCAAAGCAAGGGGTGACGAAAGAATTCCGCGTCGATGTGAGCTTACTCCTTCTCAGGAATGACAACGCCCCAGGGGTGCTGCTCGCGGCCGTACATGATGTCGCCGACGACGCCCTTGATCTTGGACGTGATCTCGCCGGCCTTGCCCTCGGGGCCCATGGGGATGTCGATGTTGTGACCGCGGTGGTGGATCTGGGATACGGGGCAGATGAAGTACTAAGGCAGGTCGGTCAGCATGCAGAAACGGTTATACGCATAAGGGGGGGTCAAGGAAACTCACAGCAGTGCCCGCGGCAAAGGCCTCCAGGATGCGTCCCTCGGCGTCGGCCTCGACGAGCTCAGCAATGGTATACTTGCGCTCCGTGACCTCGACCTCACCCGCCAGCCGCTCCCGCGCGACGTCGATGCAGCTGCGGCGCGTGACGCCGTCGAGGATCAGCTTGTCGTCCAGGGGGGCCGTGATGAGCTCCCGCTTGCCGTCAGACTTGCGCTTCCACACGACGAAGAAGTTGCTGGCGCCGGCCTCGGTGCACTCGCCCTGCTCGCCGTACAGCCACAGAATCTGGTGGAAACCGCGGCGGCGGGCGTCCTGGGTGGCCATGAGCGACGGGCCGTAGTTGGCGCCGACCTTTGCGTAGCCGAAGCCGCCGACCCAGGCGCGCACCATGTCCTCGGGCGAGGTGTGCAGGCGCATGCCGCCGGGGGGGCTGTCCATGCGGGGCATGAAGGTGACGATGATGTACAGCATGGCTTCCTTGGGCGCCTGCACGCCCAGCTGCGACTGGGTGCCGATGAGCGTGGGGCGCAGGTACAGGAAGTTGCCGGGGCGCTCCTTGGGCAACCAGCGGGGGCCGTCGACGGCCAGCAGGGCGACCATGAGCTTCTCGAGCTCCTCGGGCTCAAAGAGCGGCAGGGAGATGCGGCCGGCCGACATGCGCATGCGAGCGGCGTTGCGGTCCGGGCGGAAGATGCGCAGCTTGCCGTCGAAGCCGCGGAAGACCTTGAGACCCTCGAAGCACTCGGTCGCGTAGTGCAGGCAGCTAGCCGTGGGCATGAGGCTCAGGGGGCCGTAGGGCTTGAGCTCGGGAGCGGCCCAGCCGGTCGAGGCGCGCCAGGTGGCCGTGACCATGTGGTCGGTGGCGATGGTCTCATCACCGGCGTTGGCGACGGCATCGTCGGGCACCGCGCGCGGGTTCTCGGTCAGGGTGTAGGTGAGCTTGGAGGCATCGAGCTCCAGAGGGGCGGCGCCGTTGGTGCCATGGGGCTGGACAGCCTCCTTGACCTGGATGGCCGAGGCAGTGAGGTTGACGTCCTGGGTCTGGGGAACGGCGGAGGGGGCCATGGTAGCGGTGGGGGTGGTGGTGTTTGGTCCTTTAGGTTTTCTGTGTTTTTTTAAGGGGCTTGCTGACAGTGTCGTAGCGTTGCCCTGTGTCGCGAGTCCAAGCAGTGTGTGTCCGTCCTATGCCTCGATCAAGAACAAGTGAATGAGTGTGCGTGAAGCAAGTCAAGCCCAGAGTCAATGCCGGAGTGTTCGAGAGAGGGAGAGCCTCGGGAGGGAGGGAAAAAAATGGATGCGGCCGTTTTAGTACCTCTCCGCGGCCGAAGCGGAGGGTAGCGGCTATCAAGGGCCTCCCCGTCTCTGATTTTTCCTCTTCCCCCTCCACGCCATGATACAGCACGCCTCTATTACCCACTGCTCCTCGCCGCCGCGACCGCCGCCGCCGCCGCCGCCGCCGCCTCCGCCGCTTGGTGCTACCGAACGAGGGGCTGCCGGGGCACGCGGGGAACGCCGCCAACCACCGCGCTGGGTTGGGGCGCTGGAGAGACACTGGAAGGCGAAGTGTGGATCGCCAAGGGGGCAGGTGACTCGTGCTTCTAGCGGCGTTCCAGCAGGGCTGCTCCGACGCCTGCCGCTCCCCGTGCGGCGCCGCGAGCCCCCGGGTCACCTGCTCCCCACGTGGAGGGGCGCTGGGGCGAGGGCAGAGATGCGATGCGATGCGGTGCTCCGGCGCGGTTGATGGAGCAGGGTATTTATCGAGCCAGCGGCCCTCCCTTGGGGCGCACAAGAAGACGCGTCGCAAGCCATCTGGTTGCAGCGCGGCCACGTCGCACTACTGGTTCCCAGCTCCAACATGCACGAGTTCTCGTACGGAGTACACGCCCGCTTATCGCTGCCCCCGGCCGATGGTGGTAAACTCGTGGGGCGAACAGGGCCGCGCGGAGCGTCCAGCCGGCTCGCGGAACCGTTCCCCCTCCTCGGCCTAATTACGGGTGCGAGCGAGCCTCATACCCGTACGCCCGTACGGAGTACATACATGACAGCGGGCACTGCACCTCGTACGTGCACCTCGTACGCGCACACTGATGCGAGCATGCGAGCACGAGGACAAACGCACGGCTGCGAGGCTCCCAGGTCTCGATGCCTCAGGAATCCCATCCTCCCCCCTTGGGACTCACCGGCTCAACATATCCGCATGGCGAACCGACGACGGAGCAGAAGCACCAGCATGCGAGGGTCGCGCAATCGGATTGTTTCCTGCAGTGGGTGCGGGCAGGCGTCGGAGGCAGACGCAGACGCGCCAGGCCGGAGGGGGGGCGGAATTGATGTGTGCCAGCGCCGGCGCCGTGGATAGCCGCCCCCCTCCACCTCCGACCGCTCTTCTCTCTCCTCCTCGCCTAAGCCGCCCGGCGCCGCATGAAGTCATAGTTTCGATGTGGCACCGCTCAGAGATCACCAGTCCGCTTGGCTGCTGTTGGCGCTCGACACCTGCTCGATTGGTTCGTCGCGTCGAATATTAAGTATTAGTTAGCGTACGACCTACGCGAATCGCCTATTGACGAAACGGCGAGACGGCCAGCGTGACAATGGCCGCCGGCCTTGTCCGTCGCCCGCAACCCCGTCCATGCAGTTTTGACGTCGCCTGACCGCGGCTTTCGCTCAGCGTCGTCGTGTTCAATCTCCCTGCCGCAAGTGTCTAGACACGACCTGTTTGAGAAGAGGAAAAAGCAAAGACGCCGGCCCAGATGCACCATCCCAGCCACCGACCACCCCCCCCCCCCCCCCGGACACTTCGCCCACAACGAGGCGCAAAAGCCGAGGGCCTTCTAAGCTGCCAACTTCCGCTGCTCTTCCTTCCTCCGCTGTTCTTCCTCCAAAATCTCCCGCTCCCGCGCCGCCGACTCCGCCTCGGCCTTGACGCCCTTGGCCCGCTGCCGCGCCTCGTACATGTCGCGGCTGCGCATGATGCGCTGCACAATCTGCTCCGCGTTGACGTCGGCGAAGGCGTGCGCCCCAATCTCCCGGTAGATACCCATCTCCTTGGGCGCCACGTAGGGGTCGTACGTGAGCGGCATGAAGGACGTCGGCCCGTGGTAGATGGCGTCGGGCACGCCCCAGGGCAGCAAGGAGAGGTAAGTCCTGGCCGGCGTAAACGGCGCGCCGAACACGACGGCGTTGATGTACTGCAGACGTCAGCATGGGGTCCACGGGATGCTTCGGGGCCGGCGCGGCCTGGGGATTGGTTGTGAAGGGTTGGCAAACCTTGCATTGCAGCACGCAAAGCCCGCGCTCGAAGATGTTCATGATGGGATAGTTGACGCCCTTCCACTGGTTGATCACCTCGTCCTCGTGAACGCCCACGACCACAAATACCGGCCCGTAGTCCTTTCCGCCGTTACCAGCCCGCCGTCGACCAGCCTCCTCGTCGGCGAACCAGCCCCGGCCGCGCGCCAGCTCCTCCTCCTCGGCCACAACCTTGCGCAGGAACTCAATGTGCCCGCTCGAGAAGAGGTCGAACCCGCCGTCCACGTAGACGATGCGCTGTCCGGGGAGCGGTCCACGACCGTCAAGGAGCTTCTCAAAGGTGCCGCCCTCCTCGGCGCTGTCGTCGGCCTTGGCGCGCGCCGACGCCTTCCAGAACCAAACATCCGCGCCGGGAGCCTTTGCCGTCTCGTCGGTGGCGTAGAGCCGCAGGCGCTCCATCATTGCCGCGCCCTGAGCTTTGCGCTCGTCGGACGAGCCGTAACCCTCCTCGCCAACGAGCATGCGCTGCAGTGAGTGGATGAAATGCGTCTTGGTGCACAGCAGCATGCGGCCGACGAGGTCCGTTGTGGAGATGCCCGGTGAGCGCTTGACCACCTTGAAGCGGCCGGCCTCCTTGACGAAACGGTAGCAGTCGTTGCCGTCGCTGTCCGACGTGATGTCGTCGCCGTGCACGACGTACTTGCAGCCGTAGTGTGAGATGTAGGGAAGTTCGGTGACGTAGGGCGCATGGCCGATGGATGCTGTCACCCAGCGGCAAGCGTTGGTGGCAGCCAGCCTTTTTCTCGAGTCAGCAGATTCTTTCGCCGACGCGGCGCGGCACGACGCACCGCTCTTCGAGGGTCATGACGGTCGGCCCCTTGTTGGCCAGAATTTCCTCGTCGGAGTGCACGCCGGCATACAGCTCGTCGCCAAGCTGTCTAGCCTGCACCATGGCGCCCGCGTGGCCTGCGCAGGTCAGTACCCGAAGCGCCCTGCACCAGGGAGCGGCCAAACGAACCGTGGTGGAAGAAGTCGAAGCAGCCATCAACCCAGATGCGCCCGTCGAGCAGCTCCGGCGCAGGCTCCCCCTGAGGTTGCGCCTCGTTCCTGACGGCAGACATGGCGGGGTTCGGTTGCTGGTGGTTTTTGTCGCTGGAGGGGCGCGTACGTTACCGCTGGCGGCTGGGGACTGCAGGATGGATGCTATTTCAGAAGTGTCGGGGCTGTTTCGTAGACATGGAAGAGGGTTCGGATCGCTACCTTCATTCACATGCAGATATTTACATGTCGACGCGAGGTACCCCGTGGCTCCAGGAAATACGAGCGCTGCAAGGCGGTGCCCGGGTTCCTGGTCTAGTTGGCCCAGCCAATTGGCAGTGACGAGCCGATATGACGGCTGATGGGCGCGGGCGTTTATGGGGCCTTGGGGCCAGCTTGCGCCATTCCACCGTCAGCCCTATAGCAGTGACGCCGAGGATGTACACTGCCACACAACTTCACGCGGCAGGTACTTTGGGGCGAGCCGCAAACCCCATCGCTCTTCTCTCAGGTAAGGTACTTTACCCCTTTTCCCCAGCACAGCCTCAACGAACCCAGCCAGAGAATCACTGCTTCTAACTACGGATACTCACTGTTCACGCTCCCGAGTCTACCAATAGCATAAGGGACGAGTACGCCACAGTTCAGTACAAACCAGCTCAAGCTCAAGCTGTTGGCTCTTGGCGTCACTAGCCATGAGCAGTACTTCCCTCAGGCTGCGAGGAGGCGGTCGGCGGCAATTGTGACGCGCTGGGAGGTATTACGCAAGATGGCAAGCAGTACCTACATCAAGCCCGAATCTAAGATGCGTATGTAAAGGATATATGAAGCACCAAGAGGCGGGCGCTCCGTCCGACATCGATCTTGCACCTTGGAAGCTTTAAAGCGCTCGCAGTGGGGGGGCTCATCACCAAGAAATCGCCGCCTCCAGCAGGACGGCGTTCTTAACGTGCACGACATGTGATGGACCACAAAAAAATAGTTTCAGCGCATCTTTTGCGTTGCTACAAACACATTCAGACAGGCACCCTGTGATCTCCTCAAGCTTGGCCGTTCTGGCGGCCAAACATAGATATCACTCTTCTTGATGAGGCATGTCTCGCCATACTATAGCCAGATTGAAAGATCCAAGCAACTCCATCTACCCTATGCGTCTGTAGTGGGACTCCATCTCTTTGCTACCGCCCGAACCGCCCGGTTCGAGGGGCGCTTCACTCTCTTCACTCCTGGAAATGGAAGGCTGGCGAACGGCTGTCGACCAGAAGCGCCCTGGGCTGTCGTTGCCTGACGTCTGGTCGGACGGTTGGAGATAGTGCAGGCGGATTCTTTGCGAACTGAAATTTGAGCTGCTCGGATCAGTCTTTCCGTGCCGAAAGAATGCGTAAACGGAACGTGTAAGAGCGAGATTCGCGGTTATGATGCCCAAGAAGAGCTCCAAATTTGACCAAATGGCAGATACTGCGTAGTCCCCTGCGGCCAAGCAGTTAGCCAACTTGTCAATATCGAGCCGCGGCGAGGAAAATTCGTAGCACTGTTTTCCTGGACTGTGAACAAGACATACAACTGAGATCAACGGTAACTAAGCCCAGTGACGCTGCTCTGGCAATGCCGAACCCGGTAGCTCTTCAAGTACAATCAGCTCGCCGTCACATAGTTCAATGACAACTGGCCGTAGCATGCTCACATCAGACCCAGGCTCATCAGGCAACAGACGGCGATCTTTGTTTGCAGCTTGATGTGAATACGCCAGACCACGTATAGGGGAAGTAAGGAGCAAAGTAAATCGGTCGCGATCGAGTAGGCTAGTACGCAGTCGAAGTATCGTCAGCCCGAGCCCTTGCGCAAGTCAAACAAAGCATGCCGCCCGACATGTTTTGTGTGGAAGTACACACCTATGGTGCAGTAAATGGCGTAAATGCGAACCCGTGTGTCCCAGCACGTGCCGCCGACGCCGGTCCAATACATGGAGGGCGGCGAACATTCGGCAATGAGGATGATGATAGAGCCGAAATTTGTAATGAATAGCCCACTGATGACGCCATAGAGAAGGTATCGTAGCCTCTTCTCGTCCTTGAGTCGCAAGATCAACAGCAGAATGGAAACTTTCAAGAAGCAGACGGCAGCAAACAGCAGCATCTGGGCGTACCAGCCCAGCATATTGTTGTTGATGTAGTCGGACTCACTGATATACCAGCGATGACGACCATCGCCATAAATAGCAACTTGAGCTGCCTGTACGGCCATTCGCGCCACAGCTAAAAGGGTCACAAGTATCATGGTATAGTCGTCCCAGCCTTGGCAAGCTAGAGAGAACCGAACATAGAGCCGTAACGCAGATGTGATGAGCGCAAGTGCCGTTAAGATGCCGGTGATGACCATGAGGGCCACGCCAATGTTGCGGTCCGCGGGTAGCGGGTCCGGCGCGGTAGGACGACTCATGCTAGGAAACCTGAATGCAGAGCAAGATACGATATGTCGCACCTCCTCCTGAAGGCGGCGCAAAAGACTTTCGGCGACAGCCAGCACGAGCGACCAGCAAAGACGGCAAACAAAGGTTTAACGTGAAGGCTATTTGGACATTCGGCGAAAAAAAAAAAAGATGAATGTAATCCTACCTGGCTCCTCCCTACGAATCTCATTGTAGTTCCTGCAATTGAAAGAGCCTGCACAATCCTACCTAGTTACTTGTACTCGCACTCCGATTTTGAGGGAGTACCTTGTCCGTCCATGAACTCTGGGCGGCCTAGATTCGGCAAGTCCCTTTTGACGATTGGTTGTTGCTCGTTGCTCATTTCGCCTCAAACCCTGCAAGGTTACCATGCTAAGGAAGTTCCATCTTCGTACATGTCTGCACAAGCTAACGTGAGCACCTAGATTCAGTCACAATGCTTGATTTGATCATCATCAAAAGACCGTTTGTTGGCCGCAGTATAATGAGAGTCCGTGCGCATCTGAGCTTCATAACCACAACGTCAACCCATGCCTTCCACTGCGTAAGAGTAAAATTTCGTGACGGTGGCCCTTGGTTAGGGTCGATTGCCGATTTGTTTTGAATCGATGGTATTATGGCAAGGGGGCATGCATATTCGCCAGGAGCTGGGCTGCACCTGACCGAATACAGAAGGCGGAGGTGACTGGTGGAAACCCATACCGGATTGGGATTCTTCTGTTCCCGCCGCAGAACTGTCATTCCGGCTATGTCGGAAGCGAGCGTTACATTCCAACTTGGCGGCTCATCTTGTTCCCAGTTCTGAAGAACCTGCAGGGACCTTGTGGTTCAACCTCCTGCAGATTTGGCCCATATAGGGCTTCTCTTCGGGGTCTTCCATTCAAGCCCACGCGCTTTGTAGTTCCTCCAGAACCGATACGCTTTCCTTGTCTCACGTCAAATGATGATGTATGCATAAGCGCTTGACGTACTCCGCGCACTTCTTTCCATCGTCTCCCTTGCCTCTCCATCCATCCCCTCGCATCAGAGCATACAAGAAAGCATGCGCCTCTACGGAGCCATCAGAGCGACGGTCGCAACCGCGCTGATAGCCCAGGTCCCGACTAGTGCATGCCTTCAATCTGATGCATATGACTATGTAAGCTGTCTCGAGAGCCGGAGCTCCCTAGTTGATGGCTTGCACCTCTAATCTCAAGTATAGGTCATTGTAGGAGGCGGCACGGCAGGTTCTGCCCTCGCCACACGCCTCAGCCAGGCCATGCCGCACAGCAGCATTCTGCTGATTGAAGCTGGACCAACAGCCTTAGACGAGGACCGAATCAACATTCCAGGAATGAAAGGCTCAACTCTCGGGACCGTGTACGATTGGAACTTCACGACTGTGCCTCAGGTAGGGCTCAATGGTCGCGTGCTCCCAGCCAGCAGGGGCAAAGTCCTCGGTGGCAGCTCGGCCCTCAATCTGATGACCTGGGACCGGTCTGCCGTAGTGGAATACGATGGCTGGGAGGCCCTCGGCAACCCTGGCTGGAACTGGCAAAGCATGATTGCTGCGATGAAAAAGGTCGAGACATTTACCGGCATAAACTCATCCGACTACGGAGATGAGGGAGTCGGTACTACGGGTCCAATTCACACCGTTGTGAACAGGATCATACCTGCTCAGCAAGAGCTTTGGCAGTCCGCCATGAGCAACTTGGGGATTCGAAAAAACTTAAATTCTTTGGGAGGGGATCCTATTGGCTATATGAACCAGCCCAGTAACGTTGATCCGAGGACCTGGAAGAGGTCCTACGCGGCCAATGCCTATATTCCGACAGCTGGCGATAACTTGCATCTCTTGTTGGAGACAAGAGTGGCCAAGGTAAACTTTCGAAAGTGTAAATCTTCCCACATCGCCACCGGTGTGACACTCCAAAACGGAACCATCATCCGTGCCCGCAGGGAAGTGGTCATCTCGGCGGGCTCATTCCAAAGCCCTGGTCTACTCGAGATGTCTGGAATCGGCCAACAGTCGGTCCTCTCTGCGGCAGGCATTCCGCAGCTCATCGATCTCCCAGGCGTCGGAGAGAATCTGCAAGATCATATCCGCTACGAGACTTCTTACCAGCTCAAGGAAAATTTCACATCCTTCGACATACTCAAGTATAACGCCTCGTATGCCGCTGCGCAACTTGCTCTCTGGCGAGAGAACAGAGCGTCCTTGTACGACTACACAGGCAGTGGATATAGCTATCTCAACTGGCAACAAGCTATTGGCCACGCAGCAGCCTCGGAGCTCAATGCCGTGGCCAAGTCTGTGGTCGAGACTCTGGGAACAGTGGTCGACCGAAAAAAGCTACAGTATCTCAACATTCCGGAGGCACCACAGCTCGAGGTCATCTTCTCCGACGGTTATACAGGTGTCAAAGGGTATCCGAGCGCCGGGTCGGCGTTGCATGGCAAGGGTTTCTCCACGCTCATTGGGGTTGTTATGCACCCACTTGGCCGCGGCACAGTGCACATCTCATCGGCCGATGTCAACGTCAAACCGTTGATTGATCCGCGCTACTTGACTAACGAGTATGATGTGCAAGCCGCCATCGCAGTGGCTAAGTATTGCCGCAAGATTGCCACTACGCCACCCCTTTCGTCGGCATGGGATTCCGAGTATGAACCCGGACTGGATGTGCAAACGGACGACGATTGGCGTCGATACGTTGTCAACACGACCCTCTCCATCTACCATCCTGTGGGAACCTGCGCGATGCTACCTAAAAAAGACGGCGGCGTCGTAAGCCCGGAGCTCAAGGTATATGGTACCATGAATCTACGCATAGTCGACGCCAGCATCATGCCCGTACTACCTTCAGCACACATTCAGACGGCTGTCTACGGCATCGCCGAACGAGCGGCTGAGATGATGATCTCCAATGCCCATTAACAGACGGCGCGCCGGTGCTATTGGGAAACAGTGCGAGAATTTGCGGTCTGAATCATTCGAATCATACCAATAGATGCTGTAGAATAAAACATACAACCTTCAAAATTACTCGTGAGGTGATTTACCCGACAGACACTGTAGTTGTGAAGTTGCTACGCCAATGATAGTGGATTCTTGAAGGAACAGTATTGATGACTCTATTGTGGCTCTCTTATACGCCTGTTGTGAGTACCTATGATTGTGGGGTTGCACGTTATATTAATTTCTCGGCTCACTAATATTGTACAAGGCGATATGGTCGCCTGTCTGGCCATTGGATACTGGGCGAACCATGGCAGGCGGGATGAAGTAGACATCAGATGTATCAGGGTTTACGCGGCTGTTGTCTCAACTAGGGGCATGAGTTAGACGTCCTAGATTGAGGAGGGCTACTGGTGAGATGCCACGGGACTTATAAATTGAAGACTCTGGCAGGACTAGGGCCATCCCTGTTATTAACTAAACATTAACATTACCTCGTACATGTAGAATCTTGGCTCGTGTCTAGTTTATTGCATGGTGCTCACGAGTTAGGTATGTAGAGAAAGCAGGTCGAGCAGGCACCGTATCCACGAATCGAGAAGCTGAGTGGAGGTCGCCCTCTACCTGCATAACCCAAATTACATGTAGTAACTCGAGCCATGAACACGCTGGCAACACTCGACCGAAGTTAGTCGTCAACGGAAATCGTATCCCAAGGCCACATGGAGTTGAAGGAGAGGGGGGATGGTAAATGGGGATAGTCGTACGTCCTCGTAGAGAAACCGGAGAGCGACCGGGATGGCGGACAAAGGTTCGATTGTTTGAGCTGATCTTGCAAGGCGTACGACGGGTGCCTTGGCAGCTGAAGGCAGCTGCGGTTTGGGATTGCTGGTGTCATTGCAGTGCAGAAATCTGTTGCCTTTACAAGTGGTTTGCCCACGCCATAATAGCGTGTTTGGCAATACGTTGCAGTTGTGTCCCGGTGATCCTACGCTCTCATGGCGCCGTTGGACATGTAGGTACGGAGTAATTGCAGAAGAGTTCATCTGTGGGCTACTCGTAGACATTTTGCCACGACACCCTCCTGACACGCGACGTGACATTTCAAGACTTTTTCTGATGGCAATCCAAGGCGGTTTTGAATCTGAGCAGCGCAACTATCGTGGGAGATTGCTGAGGAAGCCATGGAGCCTATGGCAGGTACCTCGCTTCATCTCGAGGTGTTGCGCCACCCGCAGCCTCTCACGTCAACGCCCTCTCACCACGTTGCGCGTCCATTGGCGCTGCACGCGTGCCGGTGATTCGCTCCCCGCCATTCTCGACATTGACAGCATCGGGCTACCGCTGGATTAGCAGGCGCACATGCAACCGGGGACCGGATCCTCAGGGATGACGCTGCTTCGCTGCTATTATACCGATAATGCCCTACTGTCTGCGCATGCGTCTCTCCGCTGGAACTTCTCAACACCAACGGGTCGCTCAGCATGAGGCTCTCGGTACCCATTCTGCTTGGCCTCGCATCCGTGGCCCTGGCCCGCTGGGTCGAGGCCGAAGGCAACGACATTCGGTACTCGACCGTCCGAGGATACTTTCTCCAGGACGAGCCGGACACGGACCCTCAGACCTTTGACTATGTACGCTTCTTCAATCGCTTGGATGCACCAAGGCAGCTTCGCTGAATGACGTAACAGGCCGCGCAGAACTTTGGGCTGCTGAACCGCACGTATCCCACCGACCGCAGCTTCGACTCGCACACCTTCAAGACGCAGTGGCAGCGGTTCGCTCGATGGGTCGCCTACCTCAACACGCACTGCCGCCGGAGCGACAGCGTGCGATACAAGGTGCTGGTCATGGGCCGCCACGGGCAGGGCTATCATAACGCGGCCGAGAGCTTCTACGGCACCCCGGCGTGGAACGTGAGTGCTCCTCGACTCTTGCGTGCAACCCGCAATCCGCTCACGTAGAGGTTGGGACAGTGCTACTGGGCCGAGCGCGACGGCAACGGCACGTCGGTATGGGCCGACGCCCTGCTCACTCCGCAAGGGTTCCGGGAGGCCGAGAAAGCAAACGCCTACTTCAAGACGCGCTTCGAGCAGCAAGGCATGCCCTACTTTGACTCGTACTACAGCTCGCCCCTCTCGCGCTGCATCCAAACGGCCAACACGACGTTCGGGGCGGGCCTGGACTTCCCTCCCTCGCGGCCTTTTGCTCCGATCATCAAGGAGCTCTTCCGCGAGGGCATCAGCATCCACACGTGCGACCGCCGCTCAACAAGGTCGCACATCGGCGCCTTCGCGCCCAACTTCGCCTTCGAGGCGGGCTTCACCGAGGCCGACGAGCTGTGGCGCGGCGACCGCGGCGAGGGCGAGACGGACGCCCACGAGCTGGCGCGGAGCAAGGCGGTGCTGGACGACGTCTTCGCGCACGACGACGGCACGTGGCTCAGCGTCACCAGCCACTCGGGCGAGATCACCGCGCTGCTGGCCGTGCTGGGCCACCGCGAGTTCGGCCTCTCGACGGGGCAGATCATCCCCGTGCTGGTGCGCGCCGAGGTCGTGGGCAAGGCGCCGCAGCCGACGACAACGGCCGACGGCGCGGGCTTCACGCACGAAGCAACGTGCGATGCGCCGCCGGTCACCAGCGTGGCGGGCACTGGGTGCGTGTGCTCTTCGAGCACGCTGGCGACGGCGACGGCGACGCCTGTAATTGTGAGACAGCTGTGAGGACGGACGCTCGTCGGCAAGAGGACGCCAGCTGCAGCGCAGAAGGGGCGAGCCGCTGATGCAGCTTTTGATACAGGGCATTGCCGGTTTAATACGGGTTCAGGCAACGTGAGCAGTCGCCAATTACTCAGTTCCGTAGTCCAACGCTCCACTGCTCGTATACTCGCAGTTGAACGTGCAGATCTGTAAACGAAGTAAAACAGGAACGACGGCAGCTAAAGTCAGGGGCAGCGCCGCTATACCACCGCGCGAAGCGTCGCACCACGATGCTCGGGCCGGGCTGGATGGACATGGTCTGCTCGTACGCGCGCAACTGCCGCGTGCGGAGTTTGAAGGCGGGGCGAGTCGTATTACTGTATATCCAGTCCGTCTATATTATTTTGGGAACTTGGGTCATCGTGAACTGGGAATGGGGTTGCAGATACTACGATGTACGGAGTACGTAGGTAGTAAATGGGATGTTCGTCGCGGGGCTGGCAGGCGCTGGCTGACGGTGCCCCTGCGGTGATGGCCTCGCCTTTTTCTGGGGCGGCATCCCCTTTCCGCTCTTCGCAGCTCCCACACCCTCCGCCCAGCGTCAATCTCTCGTTCCTGTCTCTCCCCCCCCCCGGCGCTGGTTCCGTGTCTCTGATCCTCACGCCCGCTCCTTGCGCCAGGCTGCGTTTCATTTCCGACGCTCGCCCGAGGTCTCTCCCGATTAGTCGCTCGCTCGCTCGCCTGCATCGAGTCTCGACCCTCTGCGCCGACGGCCGCCCTGAAGCGGCATCGTCAGCCGACGCCAGCGACGCCAGCGACGCCAGCGACGCACCCAGCCAATTGCTTGAATACGACGCCCTCCTCCGAGAGCCAAGTCTCGGCTCGCTTGGCTCGGACTGCTGCGCCGGCTGCAGCGCCCGCACCGCGCACCGGCCGCAGCCATGCACAGGACGACTCCCACCTCGGCGTCGGGCTCAGCCGTTCCCTCGTTCTTCAGCGGCTCCGTCTTCTCCTCGTCGACCTCCACGTCTCGCCCGACGACGCGCGACGGCAGCCTCAGCGTCGATCCACTTCACAAGGCGCCGCACTCGCCGCCCCCGCCAGTGCCCTTCCCGGGCGCCGGGTCCCTCCCGTATCCCCCGACGCATAAGGAGCCGCGCAAGCTGTCCTTCTCGCGCAAGGCCGCCTCGCTGTCGGGCGCCTCGACACGCCGCCGCGGCTCGTCGACGACGTCGGTCGCCTCCGCGGGCTCGGGCGCCATCGTCACCGACGCCACGGCACCACCTGCGCTGCCCGACTACGCGCTGCTTGCTGCGGCCAAGGTCCAGAGCCGAGACGGCCGCAGCCCTGTGAGCCCGGAGGCCGGAGGATACAGCGGCGGTGCTGGCGCTGGCGCTGGCGCTGGAGGCTTCGGCACGCTCAGTCGCACCCCGACTTCGTTGTCGACATCAACCGCCATGGCCAGCGGTGGCTGGATGCTGCCTCCTCCGACCCCCATAGGCAGCGTCCCGCCTCCATGGCAGCCCAGCGAGGCGAGCGCCATTCATCAGCAGATCTCCGAGGTGGCCAACAAGCGCATCTCGACCCTTGACTACCTGCGCAAGGCGTACGTCCCCCTCCCCCTTTTCCGTGTGCCCGATACGTTGCTGACCGTCGTTAGCCATGAGGGTCGCGTCTACTGGTTCAACACGTATCTCTTCGACAAGCCCGACCTCGCCCGCATGCCCTGCTTCGACCCTCGCAAGCTCGCCCGCAAAGCCACCAACTACCTTCTCCTTGGCCTTTCCATACCTACCATAAACGACCTCTACTCCTCCTCGCCCCTCGAGTTCCTGCGCTGCCTCAACGCCCTCCTGGCTGAGTTCGACTCCTTCCAGCAGTTGCACGGCGACTCGTCATCGTCCGCGTCGCTGTCCCGCGCCCGCCTGCCCAACATGTTCCGCCGTCCGGGCGGCAAGACGCGGCGCTCCGTCTCGGCAGCCGACATCACTGACGAATCGGCCTTTGTCTCGGCTGGCGGCGGGCCCGGTGGCGGCGCTGGGGCCGCCAGCGCGCCGTCTGTCATGAACTTTGCGGCCTCCGAATCGGATCTTCTGCCCGGGGAAGAGTACACGTACCTGCTCACCCCGTCGCTACCCTTTGAGCCTGACTTCTTCGAGACGTTCGCAACGCTATGCGATGTGCTCATCGACTGTTACACGCGCTTCTTGGCCCTTGTGCCTACGCCTCGCGAGTGCTCTGCCCCCGTGGCCGAGCTCTTCAACAAGGTCGACGCCAAGCTGCGCAAGATCATAGTCCAGGGTGTCGTCAAGGAGTTTGAGGACCACAGCCGCAACCACGTAAAGGCAGAGGTGGCGAACATTGGCAAGGTGGTGCTTGGAGGATTGATGTGACCTTTCCTTGGGTTGCTTCCTGCACGGGAATGGAGGGCATAGCAGGATATGTCCATATTATGCCCATGCGTACATGTGTACAGGTTCGAAGGACGGCAGCTTTGCCATGTGTTTTCATGGGCAGCTTGGTTTAGCTGGTCTCTGGAATGATATGGAGATACGACGGAGAGGGCCAGTAGGCCGCTGGCTCCCGCGGGATTGGGTTCGCCATGCATTATGGCATGTGTCCAGGAACAATGTACACTACATCTATAACATACTGTATAATACATAGACGACGCCGTCTATAAAAGGGTACAAATCACGAGCTCTTCGCTGCTGCCGCCTCCTCTTCGGCTATGACGGCCTCCACCTCCCTGGCCACGAGCCACTCGCTCGCAGCCTCCATGACGCGGTCCAGCGTCTCGCCGCCAGCCAGCACGTCGGGCAGGTTGTGCACGTCAAGGCCGGCGCGATGATCCGTGCAACGATCCTGGTTGTAGTTGTAGGTGCGCATCTTGTCGCCGCGAGTAATCTGGCCGCGGGCGAGGACGCTGCTGCGCAAACGCGCGGCCTCTTCCTCGCGGCGCTCAACGCGCTGGCTGGCAATGCGCGAGCGCAACACCTTCCACGCGGCCTCTCGGTTGCGCGCCTGCGAGCGATGGTCCTGCATGGAGACGACGATGCCGCTGGGCGCGTGAGTCATGCGGATGGCCGACTCGGTCTTGTTGACGTGCTGGCCGCCCGCGCCGCGCGCACGCATCGTCTCAATCTTGACCTCGGCCGGGTCGACGTAGAAGTCGCTCTCGGGGTTGTCAACGTCCATGTCGCCACTGCTCCCGTTCGCCGCAGCGCTGTCGGGAAACGACGGCAGAACCCACACGGCGACGGCGCTCGTGTGCACGCGGCCCTTGCTCTCAGTGCTGGGGATGCGCTGCACGCGGTGCATGCCCGCCTCGCCGCGGAAGACCCCGTACGCGCCCGCGTCCTGCACCTCCAGCACCGCCTCCTGTAGGGGGCTCTCCCCTGCCGCGCTCGACTGGTCGCCGGCGGCGTCGGCGAGCTCGTACTTGAGCACCGTGGCGCGGTAACCGCGGCGCGCGCACAGCGCTCGGTACATCTTGAACAGGCTGTCGGTGAAGTATCGGCCCTCGAGTCCGCCGGGGCCCGGGCGGAACTCGATCAGGCAGGGTAGGTCGGCGAAGGGGTGCGGCGGCGTCAGGCTGGCTGAGAGCGTCTTGCCGAGCGCGTCCAGCCGCGCCGCCTCCGTATCGAGCTCGTCACGCGCAATGGACGCAAGGTCGGGGTCCTGCTCCGGGTCGGCGGCCATGGCGGCGAGCTCGTCGATGGCGCTGCGCGCCGCGTTCCAGTCCTCGAGGGCGGTGGCCACGCGGCGGAGCTCACCTACGCGCTTGGCCTTGGTGGCGTCAAAGCCGGCGTTGAGCGTCGTCTGGAGGGCGTCATGTTCGGCGGCGAGGGCGCGCGCGCGCCGGAGGAGGCTGGGCGCGAGAGATGAGGAGGATGACTGCGCGTCTGGAGGCATTCATTAGCCTGCTGCAGTCGGGCCACGTCGAAAGCCGCGGTGGGGGACCAACCATTGGAGGCGAGGCGAACAAACGATCGCGGGAGCGTGCGACGGAGCGCCCTGGAGCAGCTGCGGCATATCCATGGGGCCGCAAGCATGCTCGACAGACGGTCGTGGGAGGTCGTGCGGTGGTGGTATTGTCTGATTCAAGGTGAAGATTTCCGGATCTGGACGATGCGATGATATTAATGGGTGTGTGGGGCAGGGGTCCCTCCATTTGCCTGGACGCCACCGGGCGATGACATACTCAGACGCAACTCAACTGAGAACTGGGATGGACAGAGTCAGCTTTTGGTGTCTGGAATCCGTAACCAGAGTATTTAGATGTGAATGTCGGGAGCAGAGCATCCTGCGTCTCTCACTCCAACTCCGACGCCTTACAACCAACACAAGCATAATAGACGCTACATGTAAGTAAACAAGGCGACTGCAACAAAGTGAAGAGATGCTGGCAAGAGATATGAAATGGCACAAGGTCATCAATCGACATTGGATCGCGGCTCGTTCAAGCGTCTCCTCTTTATGGCTGCACCTGTCTTGCCTGCGCCCCCTCACGTTCGTTCCTGATGGCCGTCTTTTCGGAAATATACTCCACAGCCCGGCTAGATACTATCCCTACACTTGGACACAGCTCGCATGCCGTCGGATGTAGAGCCATGACGCGGCTTTCCTGCGCTTGGACAGGATATTAACCTCGTATATCCTTATCCTGTACGTGGAGGGCGTGGCAATCATCTCGCGAGAACAGCATCTGGTGTTATAGCCTCATGATAAACTCCAGCACAACATGCTGCTGCAGTCACGGGGCTACGTCCATCATACACGATCATAAGCCACATTGATACCGTCTACATCATTGCTTCTCTACGCTCCTGCGCAAGCTCGCCCACCGCGCCGCAACGAGCAGAATGCCCCCCACTATCAAGCACGCGCCTCCCCACATCTGGGCACCCAGATACTTGCCGTCGCCCGCCTCGATGAGCCGGCCCGCGAGCGGCGGCCCCGTCAGCGCCGCGATGCTCACAATGGTGAATATCATGCCGATCCGCGTCCCGTTCTTGCTCAGGTCAGTTGTCAGGCCCGCAAGCGTCGACGGGAACATGCCCTGGATGGCGGCGCCAAAGAAGCCGTAGACGCAAACCCAGACGTAGTCGCCGGCGATCGAGCTGACGCCTGCCCAGGCGAATATGCACGCGGCCGCCGCAAAGATGATGGGGATGAACGTGTTGACGGCGCCAAAGTAGCGGTCCGCGAGAAATGCCGGCACAAGTCGCCCGGGGATGCCGACGGCGTTGATGACGAGCAGCATCGTGAACGAGGTAGACTGGGAGCCGTGGAGTATGTCGAGAGCATAGGCACGGGCCTGCAAGACAGAGAGTCAGCGGCTGGGCATCCCATACGGGAAAGCCGCCGAGGAAGACGGGTCGAGTGATCTTTCCAGAGGGCAGGTAGACGACTTACATAGTAGTAGGCAAAGTATGCCGCCCACAGCGTAAAGAACATGCTCACGGCAAAGAGCAGATAGGTCGCCTCCCGGAACGCCGCCAGATCCACCAGGGGCCCGGCCCGCCGCGGCGGCAGTCTGGTCCGAACCACGGCCAAGATCACGGCCGATGCCACCAGCACAACCAGGCCCATGGCGCGCACCGTCCAGTCAAAGCCAATGCGTGGCAGGAGTTGCTGCGCCATGAGCGGGAACACGATGCCCCCGGTGCCGCCCCCGCAGGCCGACAGCGAAATGGCCATGCTGCGGCGCCGCGAGAAGTACGTCGACAGATTGGCAACGGTGGGCGCGAAGACGACACCGCAGCCGAGGCCCTGGCACAGCCCTTGCGCCAGGAACAGCTGCCAGTAGGTGCGCGCCACGCTCGTCGTGAAGATGCCCACGAGCTGCAGCGCGCATCCGACAATCAACGCCGCGCGGTAGTACCCGGCATCGAAGGCGCGCCCAGAGAAGGTGCCGACGAGGAAGATGAGGCAGATCTGGACGCTGCCGATCCAAGCAATGGCCGAGGGCTCGATGCCGAGCGTCTGCGCGTAGTAGGGCTGGAAGATGCCGAAGCTAATGATGTATCCCCACGAGCTGAAGACGACGAGGTGGCCCGCGAGAACTTGCAGCCAGGCCCTGAGGCCGCCGTCGGGGGGAGGTTTGATGGGCGGGCTGAGGTCCTCCGCGACGATGGTCGGTGTAGACGCTTGCGACTCATCCACGCTGGCCTCGTCGGCAGAACATGAATCTCCGGGAACGTCTTGCGCGGCGGCCGCCATGCCGACGTTTGGCTCGATTGTCCGAATTGAGTCCAGAGATGTTTTCTCAGAGGAACATGAGAGGGTTTCCTGCTGTCGTCTCGGGTCCTTCTGAGTGGAGTGACAGATCCGATGTCCGAGAAGCCAGCTCGAAGTTCTCAGCTGAAATTATGGCAAGGCATCATGCTTATGGCTTGTTCGCCTTGTATTCAAGTCCAAAGGGGAAAAAAGACAAAGATAACCGAGTAGCCGAAGTTAATGCCTTCCGCGTGCCAAGTGAATACGGCAACATCGGAGGAGTCAGACGGCGTTCCAGAGTCACGCTGGCGCCCAGATCGCTCGGCAGAGTCCCGATTAAGGATCTCGACGGCCCGCCATCGGACAAGCACCGAGCATTTCGCCTTCGCACAATGACGGTGGGCCATGGCGACAGGCTGCGAGTGGTGGAGACCGATGCCAGACACGAGGATTGCCCCCACGCATGGCGGTTGACGAGCCCCGGCACATTCCCGGCATGCCGAGGGCCACACCGGAGATGGTGCTGCGACGGCGGGGCGGACACTGCAGCTGCTCCCGCAACCAGCAACGAATACCTTTCGTAGTACATGACCTTTCCGCCTGTTTTTTACCGTCCTGCCGGTATTTCAAATGCACTACGAGAACATCTCATCCATTGACGTTCGAGCCATTGTGCATGCCCAACAGCAGCAGCACTCCTCCGCGCGAGTGCCTCGGACAAGTGGAGAGCGAGGTCGTGGCGCCGGCCGGCGTCAACCAAAAGGCGTGCGGCTGGCACCGAAACGGCCAGGAACGGACCAATGAAACGGTGCGCCGCTGTCTGCTTACAAACTCGAGCTCGCTTTTGGCGCTGGACCGCTTCTTTCCTTACTCCGTCCTGGCGGGGGAGAGGGCAGACGAGAGCGCCAAACGGGGGTTACAAAACCAACTCTGAGGGTTGTAGTCTTGCAGATATTTCCAGTTCTACCATCTCTCGAGAGCAGCAGAACTCGAAAATCCGACTCGTTGCCTCGACATAAGGTACCCGGCTCCCACCATGGCTTCCTCGTACTCCCTCTACATCGCCAACAAGCGCTACTCATCCTGGTCCATGCGGCCATGGGTCCTTCTCAAGGCCCTTGACATCCCGTTTACCGAGGAGCTGCAGCTCTTCCGGGCCGGCCACAGCCAGCCCGACTTCCTCGCCTTCTCCCCCACGGCCAAGGTCCCCTGTCTGCACGACCACGCCGCCTCCGACACCGTCGTCTGGGACTCGCTCGCCATCGTCGAGTACCTCGCGGAGCGGCACCCGGCCGTGTGGCCCGCCGCGCCGGCGGCCCGCGCCTGGGCCCGCTGCGCCGCCGCCGAGATGCACTCGTCCTTCTCCGGCATCCGCGACGAGTGCTCCATGAACGTCGCGCTCCGCCTCGAGCTCCCCACGCCCCTGAGCCCCGCGCTGACCAAGGACCTGGCGCGGCTGAGCGCCCTCTTCAACGACGGCCTGCGTCGCTTCGGCGGGCCGTTCCTCGCCGGCGCCGACTTCACCGCCGTGGACGCCTTCTACGCGCCCGTGGCGTCGCGGTGCCAGACGTACGGCCTGGAGCTCGAGGGCCCGGCTGGCGAGTACGTGAAGCGGTTGCTGGACCACCCTGCCGTCAAGGCGTGGATCGAGCAGGGCATCCGCGAGACGGAGCGCGAGCCGACCCACGAGGCCGACTGCTTGAGAGGGCGCAAGGTGCTGAAGGACCTGACTCAATAGACAGCCAAGACAGTGTCGACTTCCAGCAGTTAGTTTACGGATTTCGAGCGGTGCTGCTGTCTACCGGGCGTTTCCTGGTAGCGCACAATGCGCACGAATGGGCTATGTCGTCACTGCGGTCCGCAGACTCTCGACCCGTCAAAACACAGGTGTTGTCTCAATCAATAATATAGTACGGGGTAGTAACTCGTTGAATTGAATGAAGAGAGCGAATTCCGAAGGCATCTTCCCAGTTCCAGCGCTGCTTGCATTCCGGGCTGTCTTTGGATTGGCTGCCTAATTTCGTGCACATGTGCAGCAGCAAGTCCAGGGTAAGCACATCCTCCCTGCGGCGCGACCCCCCAAATGAAACAGCAGCCCATCTCCAGCTGTCACTTCCAACCACAAACGGTCAATCATCTCTCACTACCGCCATCAGGGCTGCAACCATGGCCGGCCACGGCATGAGGCAGTGCCTTCGCGACATCACCGGTTATCTCATTCTCGTCATTGTCATCGCCACGCTCGGCTCCTTGCAGTTTGGCTTCCACCTTGTAAGTCGATCCCCGCAATTCAATCCCCATGACGACGACGAGGACAATTCGAGCCGTCATCCTCTGTGGCTTCATGGCAGCAACGGTCATGGCGCACCAGGCTGATCATCCCCAGGCTGAGCTCAATGCTCCCCAAGACGTCATCACCTGCCGCAAAAAGTCCATCTCAGCCGTCGCCCGCCTTGCGAAATGGGTCACCTCGTCGCGCCCCGAGCCTCCGGCCGGCTTCCTACCCGACTGTATTCCCATGAATGAGGCCGCCTTCGCCACCGTCTCGAGCATCTTCACCCTCGGAGGACTTGTCGGTGCTCTGTGCGCGGGGCCGTTGTCCTCCCGCCGCGGTCGCCTCCCCACGATGCGTGCCACGGCACTGTCGTATGTTATCGGGGCCGCCGTGGAGACGCTCGCCGGCAGCGTCTGGGTCATGGCGCTGGGCCGTCTCATCTCAGGCATCGGCGCCGGAGCGTCCACTGTCGTCGTGCCGCTGTATATCAGTGAGATTGCGCCGCCCAAAGAACGAGGCCTGTTTGGCGCCATGACGCAGGTTTCCATCAACATCGGCATTCTGGGGACGCAGACGCTCGGCTTCTTCTTGAGCTACGGCAGCGCGTGGCGCTGGATCATGGGTATCGGTGTCTGCGTCGCCGTTGTGCAGGCCGTCGGCTTGCTGGCCGTTCCTGAGAGTCCGGCTTGGTTGGCTGCCCACGGCAATGCTGCGGGCGCTAAGAGGACGTTGCAGCGCATCCGTGGAAAGGGACTCAACATCCAGGACGAGGTCTCGGCGTGGGATCGGGATGGAGGCCCCCAAACAAATGCAGAGGAAGAGGGCTTGCTGGCCCAGCCGGATGGAGCCGCACCGTCATCGCCAACGGCCGCTGCATCTAAGAGGCCCGTCCACATGGGCTTTGTCCAGGTCGTCAAAGACCCGCGCTACCGACCAGCCATTGTCGCCGTCGTGGGCATCATGTTTGCGCAGCAACTGTGCGGCATCAACTCCATCATCATGTATTCGGTCTCCTTACTCGCCAACCTGCTTCCCATGTCCTCGGCCCTCCTCACCATTCTCGTGTCGGTGGTCAACCTGGTCATGACTTTAGCCTGCGCCCCGCTACCCGATCGCCTCGGCCGCAAGACGTGCCTGCTGCTGTCCATTGTCGGCCAGGGGACCAGTTCGCTCGCCCTCGCGCTTTCTATTGTGTTTGGCCTGAAGATCCTCTCGGCCGTGGCAGTGCTGTTTTTCGTGGCGTTCTTCGCCGTAGGCCTCGGCCCCGTGCCCTTTATCCTGGCCTCGGAGCTCGTTGGGCAAGAAGCTGTCGGCGCAACGCAGAGCTGGTGCTTGGGGGCCAACTACGTGGCCACGTTCCTCGTTGCACAGTTCTTCCCCATCATCAACACAGCGCTGAACGGGGCCCTGGGCGGTCAAGGCTACGTGTACTTTATTTTTGCCACGCTGGCCGCGGGATCGGCAGTGTTCGTATCGTTCAAAGTGCCGGAGACGCTGGGTAAGAAGGATGCAGACGAGGTTTGGGGGCGAACCCGTCGCCTGGACTGAGTTACGAGTATGGGGTACGCAGCGTATCTTTTTCAGCCGTTGATTGTGTGCAGCGTCACCAGGACATGAGTAATGAAAGCATCATTGGAACACCTTCCTGCTGTTTATCGTCTGGTGCAGCTGCAGGATGCCAGCCTTGACGCCGTCTACAATGTAAAGCCTCGCTGCTCGCTCATCGCCGAGCTCTTGCCGCGCCACAGACCGTATGATGTCTTCCAGGCCTGCCATCCCCCCGCAGCCCATTGCCACACACGTAACGTTGCTCTCCTTGAACAGGAGTCTTGTAGCAGCCACGAGCTTGATTTTGACGTGGTCGGGGGAGACGGTGTGGAAGTCGCTCGCCGCCAAGCCCGTCGAGTACACACCGCAGAACTTGCTGCCGTGGCTCGCTCCGTCATAGCCGAGAAAACTTCCTACGCCGTCCACGAGGTGCGTCTCCCAGAAACTGCCCGTCGTTATGATGCCCCAGCGCCCCCCGCCGCCGACGAGGGAAAGGGCTGTCATGACGCTGGCCTCGAAGATGCCAGTGACGGAGACCTCAGGGTACTGCTGTGACAGAGCAGTCACGAGGGGGTGGACGCTGAAGCATGCTACGAGCACGGCATCGTAACTTCCTACATCTATTCTCCGCGCGTGTGCGATGTCGTCGAGGACCGAGCGCGTGCTGGCCAAGATGTCCGCCTCGTTGTTTATGCTGGTTGGGGCGGAGGCAGGCGCTGTGTAGGCGTCAATTTGCAGGCCCTGGGCCCACGCGAGTCAGCCTGCCATCGAGGAGTTTTACATAATGCGGTTGAGCGATCATACATCCGAGACGGGCGTTGCTCTGGCAGCAAGCAGCATGGCGTTTGTCATGGCCTGTGATGAGTTTGGGTTGAGGAGCAGCACCTTCATCTTCCCCGTGGGCTCCGTTGCCGCCATGGCGGGGTGCAATTAAATACGACCCTAAGGGCGATTTCAAGAACAACGATTGTGCAAAATCACGAGGCAGCCTGTAAAGCCCGCTTGATCAAACACCAAGCTCTCAAGACGCTGCGCAGCCCGATATTGAGCTGCGGTGGGGACTAGAGCTGTTATCTTCGCTCCAAACTCGGGCTCAGTAAGTCGGAACTCAGGAGACGCAACCCAGGAGGCGGGGTATCACGTGACGGCTCCTGAGCCACCTCTGACGACAATCAACCCCACTACCCAGGCTCCATCAACACTGCTGACGACGTATCTCGACCGGCTCGCGTTGCTGCCGCTGCAACTCTCAGCACCTCACGACTCGCCCTCTGCCCGCGTCAGTACCTCATCCAGCTGTTGCAAAGATGGGGCCCGCACCGATTGGTAAGTCTGAGCCGTGCCCCTGCTCCGAGGCAATTTGGGAGCTCTCGGCCGCTAGCTGAGCTGCGCTGACACGTCCCCCCCCGCCCGCAGTCCTCGACGGCGGCACCGGCTTCCTCAAGGTCGGCTACGCGGCGCAAAACTTCCCCGAGCACCAGTTCCCGTCTATTGTTGGGCGGCCGATCCTGCGGTCCGAGGAGAAGACGGACGCAGATGTCGTTATCAAGGACATCATGTGCGGCGACGAGGCGGCCGCCGCCCGCAATATGCTCCAGATCAGCTACCCCATGGAGAACGGCATCGTCAAGAAGTGGGACGACATGCAGCATCTGTGGGACTACACTTTCCAGGAGAAACTCAAGGTGGACACGCAGGGGCGCAAGATCCTGCTGACGGAGCCGCCCATGAACCCACTCAAGAACCGCGAGCAGATGTGCGAAGTCATGTTTGACCGGTACGGGTTTGGGGGTGTCTACGTGGCCATCCAGGCGGTGCTAGCACTGTACGCCCAGGGTGAGTATCTCAGCAATACCCTCAGGCTGTACGCTGCGTGGAGAGATCTGACTAACGAGAGCAGGCCTCAGCTCCGGCGTCGTGGTCGACTCGGGCGACGGCGTTACGCATATCGTGCCCGTGTACGAGTCGGTGGTGCTCAACCACCTCACCAAGCGGCTCGACGTGGCCGGGCGCGACGTGACGCGCAACCTTATCAAGCTCCTGCTACGCCGCGGATACGCGCTCAACCGCACGGCCGACTTCGAGACGGTACGACAGATCAAGGAGAAGCTCTGCTACGTGTCGTACGACCTAGAGCTGGACAAGCGGCTGAGCGAGGACACGACGGTGCTGGTGGAGGACTACACGCTACCCGACGGGCGGGTGATCCGCGTAGGCAGCGAGCGCTTCGAGGCGCCCGAGTGCCTCTTCCAGCCGCACCTAGTCGACAGCGAGTCACCCGGGCTAGGCGAGTTCCTTTTCAACACGATCCAGTCGGCCGACGTGGACATTCGCGCATCGCTCTTCAAGGCTATCGTGCTCTCAGGCGGCAGCAGCATGTACCCAGGGCTGCCGTCGCGGCTGGAAAAGGAGCTGAAGCAGCTGTGGCTGACGCGGGCGCTGCAGGGCAACCCGGAGCGGCTGAGCAAGTTCAAGGTGCGGATAGAGGACCCGCCGCGGCGGCGACACATGGTGTTCCTGGGAGGCGCGGTGCTTGCCAACATCATGGCGGAGAACGAGAGCATGTGGGTGACCAAGGCCGAGTGGGAGGAGCAGGGCACGCGGGTGCTGGAGAAGCTGGGCCCGCGATGAAGCAATTGGGAGCATGAGCGCATGAGCGCAGCGAACTGAAGAATGCGTCGGTAGACAAAGTGCGGTAGTTTTGCGGTCGATAGCCTAAGAATCAGCTGGCGAGTCTTGGGATTTGCCTTACACGTTCCGCGGTGCAGGTGACGACGTGCCTGCCGCAGGGAAGTACACGGTACACGGTCCAGCAACGCCGCGGTAGGCGAAACGGCTTTCGGCTTTCGCCGCGGCGCCTGGCTTAACGCAACGCCACTACTTCCTTCAGTATTTTGAGCAATTCAGGGTAGGTATCCAAGGTGAGCTTGGTGAGGTTCAATGGCTTGACTGGACCGTCCCGGCTTAGTCATGCAAGATAAGCGCCTCGTCCCCAAGACCTCCCCAAATGTCTCTCGGCCACTCTCCGTCGCGATTCGCAATCGAGCAGCGTTCGTATTCCTTCAAACAACAGGCTGGCGCCGCTCGCGTCTCCGCTGCCATTGCTTCCACGGGTCTCGATCAGATCACACCACACCAACGAGCCAGCCCTGCCTTGTCCTTGGGGCCCGAGCTGCAGGGTCCAGGGAAACGCGCTCCGCTGCAGCTAGGGGATGTTCCAGCGCAGCCCGCCGGCGCGCGCGCTCCACTCGTCGAGCGCCCCCGGACGGGCATCCCAGCGCCCGCATACGTACACGTCCACGCCTCGGATACTCGTACAGCGACCTGGCGAGGCGGTGACAGGCACCCGGCATCGTTGCGTCGGAAGCGCACGCACCGAGGCCACCCAGCTTGACCTTCGGCCCATGAGATGAGCCTTCCAGGCCCCGGCTCCGGGGGCGGTGGCGGCCGCGCGCAGCAGGCCCTCAAGCGGAGCGTGCAGGCGGCGTTTGATGGTACGTCCGACTGACTGTTCGTCCGTCCGTCCGTCTCCCCCGCTGGCCCTTTCAAGACGCACCCACGCACATCGCAGCCAACCAGCTCACCCTGTTTGCCTTCATTTCTTTGCCTTGCCCCGTTTTGCCCATTTTCGGAGGCCCGGGGAACCCCCTTGCTCGTATATTCAACCAGGCCTGTCCGTGTCGTGGTCCTGCGAGTGCAGTGCATGCGGTCATTCCCGTTTGGGCAGGGCTGCTCGACCTCACCTGGCCCCGTGCCGCCGCCTGATCGCATGCTCGTGCCTCGCTTCGCCAGCGCTTCTCTCCGCCATCACCCCCAACGCAGCGTCCGCTGTGTCTCTGCCTGAACTGCTCTGCGCCAGTAGCCAGCAGCAGAAGCAGCAGAAGCAGCACGCCGTCGACCATGCCCTTGCGCCTGCGCCCCGGCGCGGAGCAGCAGCAGCATCATCATCACATTCATCCTCACCATCACCAGCACCAGCACCATCACCATCACCACCGCCATCACCATGGCTCCTCGTCCCTCTCCTCGCCTGTCACTGCTCACCACCGTTTTTCAGAGAACCGCGACCGCTCGCCCGGCTTCCAGCCCCGCGCGCGCGTCATGGAGCGGTACCGCATCGTCGGCTTCATCAGCAGCGGGACATACGGCCGCGTGTACAAGGCCATCAGCCGCACAGGGCCCCCGAGCTCAAACAGCCCCGCGGCCCTCGTCGCAGCCTCGTCGTCGGCCCCGGCGGCCGGCCCCGGCGGCGCCGAGGTGGCCATCAAGAAGTTCAAGCCCGACAAGGAGGGCGAGCAGGTTAGTTACACGGGCATCTCGCAGAGCGCCATCCGCGAGATGAGCCTGTGCTCGGAGCTCCGCCACGCCAACGTCATCCGCCTCGTCGAGATTCTGCTCGAGGACAAGTGCATCTTCATGGTCTTCGAGTACGCCGAGCACGACCTGCTGCAGATCATCCACCACCACACCCAGCAGCCGCGCCACCCCATCCCGCCCGCCACCATCAAGAGCATCATGTTCCAGCTGCTCAACGGCTGCCAGTACCTGCACACCAACTGGGTCCTGCACCGCGACCTCAAGCCCGCCAACATTATGGTGACGTCGGGCGGCGAGGTCAAGATCGGCGACCTCGGCCTCGCCCGTCGCTTCGATAAGCCGCTGCACTCCCTCTTCAGCGGGGATAAGGTGGTCGTCACCATATGGTACCGCGCCCCCGAACTTATCCTCGGCTCCTATCACTACACGCCCGCCATCGACATGTGGGCCGTCGGCTGCATCATGGCCGAGCTGCTCTCCTTGCGACCAATCTTCAAGGGCGAGGAGGCGAAGATGGACAGCAAGAAGACGGTGCCTTTCCAGCGCAACCAGATGCAGAAGATTGTCGACATCATGGGCCTGCCCAGCCGTGACCGCTGGCCTTTGCTGCCCACGATGCCAGAGTACAGCCAGCTGAGCACGCTGTCGGCGCCGCATAACCACGGGCACCACCATCACCATCACCACTCCTCCTCATCCTCCGCGCGCGGCGGCGGCGGCGGCAGCTCCAACCTCGAAAAGTGGTACTACAACACCATCTCCAACGCCACCACCTCCTCCTCGTCTTCTCCGCCGCTCACCTCCCTCGGCCCCGAGGGCTTCAAGCTACTCGCCGGCCTGCTCGAGTACGACCCCGTCAAGCGCCTGACGGCCGCCCAGGCGCTGCAGTCGTCATTCTTCACCACGGGCGACCGCGTCACGACGAACGCCTTCGAGGGCCTCAAGACGGAGTACCCGCACCGCCGGGTGAGCCAAGACGACAACGACATTCGTACGAGCAGCCTGCCGGGCACTAAGCGTAGTGGGCTGCCCGACGACTCGCTCCTGCGGCCGTCTAAGCGCGTCAAGGAGTAAGAGTCGCGGCTGTGCACGCGGCGGCCAATGGAGCGGCTTGGTGGTGGCGGTGAATTGTCTCTAGCTTGGAGTTTATGTGGTAGTCATTGGAATGGGTAACTGGCGTTGGGGTTCGGCACTTTACACAGCGTTGGGAGGGACTTGCAAAGGTACTATCGCATATACAATGCTGAGCAGCGCAGTATCGGCACATTGAACCACGATACGTTTATAGCTTAAGCACAGCACCCAAATAGCACTGCATGACTTGAACGTCCACCCCTCAACCACCCAGGCAACTGTAACGTTTATCATCATCGCAAGGTCGTATTAGTAGTTGATGTGGTGGTAGTGGTATTATTACAGCGCCACGCCTCGCCACGCGGCTCCCCTCTCCTGTTCACCTGGTATCTCCGGCGACCGTCTCACTCATGCCGTCGCGGCCACTCGCGACCCTCCCAGCCTTCCCCCACGCCAGCACGTAATTTTCCGTCATACCAGTCTTTCATCGCCGCGGGTATTTCAGACAAAGGAAAAAAACAAAAAGGTGTAATCTAGTGAAGAAGAAAAAAAGAACACAAAAAATGGACCATCAGAAAGCGGAGTCAGGGTGGTGGTGAGAAGGGCGAAACCACGGTGCAAGTGAATCAGGGCGGCGGCGGGAGGGGTTGCAGGCAAGCACACCACACGCCGAGGTGGTGTCGGATGCTTCCTTCGTCCCCGGGGTTCCTGAGGTGACTCTCTGCTGGTTGTTTGCATCCTCATGACCCGTCGCGCGGTTTCCAGGCAACGCCTGCCGGGGCAACGCCGTCGGCGAAGACGCCCACCGCGGGCCGCGACGAAGAAGAAAAGCCAGGACATGGCTCAAGCAGCAGCACCGGCAAGACCGGTCCGGCGGCTCTTGACCCCTCTCACTTCTTGGGCACGGCGATGGGGGCCTTGACGTTATTCGACAGCCAGGCGAGGCCCTCGAGCAGGCCCTCGCCCGTGGTGGCGCACGAGGGCACCACGTACCAGACCTTGTCCTTGAGCTTGGCGAGCTGCAGCGCGTCCGTCACCTCCTGGGGCTTCATGGCTTCGGCGAGGTCCTGCTTGTTGGCGAAGACGAGCAGCAGGCTGTCCTTCATCTCGCGGTCGTTGATGATGCGGTGCAGCTCCTGGCGCGCCTCGTCGATGCGGTTGCGGTCGGCAGAGTCGATGACGAAGATGAGGCCCTGGGTTCCTGTAGCGAGGGAGCTGGTCAGCGTTGCGTCTTGCCACCATGCCCACGCTGCTCTCCGGGTGTGATCCTTGCAGCTCACGCCCTGCCGCGTCGACGGCGTGAGGGCGAACGAGGGAAATCGAGAGGGCTAGGGGGGTTCAAGTAAAGCAAAGTAAAGGGAACGCACCGCTGAAGTAATGCCGCCACAGGGGGCGAATCTTGTCCTGGCCGCCCACGTCCCACACGTTGAACTTGACATTCTTGTAGGTGACAGTCTCGACGTTGAAGCCGACGGTGGGGATGGTGGTGACGTCCTGACCCAGCTTGAGCTTGTACAGGATGGTCGTCTTGCCGGCGGCGTCGAGGCCCAGCATCAGCAGGCGCATCTCCTTCGATCCGAAGATCTTGCTCATGACCTTGGACAGCTGGCCGCCCATGGTGACGGTTCGTGTCTCCTTTGCCTTTTGTTGGGAAAAGGGGAGAGTTTTCTTCCTTCGGCTGCGGCGACTCCGTACGTGTGCTGTAGGCCTTGGCTTTGCCGGCTGTGCGCAGTCAATGCCGCGGTTGTCGTCGCTGAAGTGTCGCGAGGCGTGTCCGCGCGGGGTTGGTTCGCTCGCGAGAATAGGTTGCGCAGATACCGAGGTGCAGCGTCGCGCGAGGAACGGGTCAGGTAGAGAGAGGACGGCGTGAAGCAACGTCAGGCTACGCGGCGAGGAAGCAGGGCGCAAAGGCTGGTGGTATCCAAGCGGCGGCGGCGGCGGACGCTGGTCTCGTTCCGATTCGTTTCAACCCTGTCGCACCGCCTCGTTAGCACGTCTGCCGAGCACCTTGTTTCGCCCTTGACAGCTCCGTCGCCCCGATTCTAGACGCCTTCTCGCAACTTCTCGAGAGTCGGCCCCGGGCGGCGGCAGCAGCAGAGAGACTCACGGTCCGGTCCTTGGTGACTCAACAACACGCGATCCTGTCCGGGTCACTCCTTGGCCTCGTCGTCGTCCAATGCACCGTGTCGAACTGCGGGCGGGCGCCGGTCTCGCGGGCAATGCGGGTACCGGTCGGGATGCGGCGGCGGCGGCGGCGGGTGGCAGGGCGGTGGGCGGCAGGGCGGGCTCGTCGGCGTTGCGTTGGTGGTTTGCGGTGATGCAGTCGTCGTCGAGGTCGCGCTGTTGCAGGAATCCCAACCAGCCGGTCGGGCCCCCGGGGGGTTGGTTGTGCCTGTCCCGTCAGGGGCGCCGCACCACGCTCCAGGCACGCGCGCACGGGGCACGCCCGCTGCAAGGGCCCAGGGGTAAATCCACCTGGCCCTCCACTGCTAAATTTGAATGCACTTCGCAACCTTGCGCTAAGATGAAGGGGGGAGGGGATGGCGGACGGACCCCGCCATCCCGCCAGATTACTGTGCTGCGTGCCTGTGTTGGACACATTGACCACTTCCTCAAATATAGCAGCGACCGCCCACCGCCTCGACCCTGACGACACAGTGGAGGCCGAGGCCGAGATGCCCTTGCATCCGTCGTCCATCGCTTTCTCAGCTCTCTGCTTGCCTCAGACCGTCTCCGTGCATACAAACGACCCCGTAGACCTACTCGTGCTGCACCACTTCACCAGCGCCTGAGAGCTCGGGTTCGTGGCGAAGACATGGCCAACTCCAATGGAATCAACGACCCTGTGATATATATATATACTGCTACCCTTTACTCATACCATCCAAGACGCCTTGAACCATGTACATCCAAGCGCGAACAGCCCTTCGCTGATAACGACGCTCAGCCTTGCATTGAAACTCACTCGCTTGTGCCGTAACGCCAGTAGCATCGCCAACCCGCCGGCCTCACGCCCGGTACTCGATCACGAAGCGCCGCTCCACCTGCTGCAGCGTCGTCGAGTCGTTCTCCCCCTCGAACTTGAGGTTCACCCGCCCGTCGCCGTCCATGCTGTGCACCTCGGCCTTGTAGAACGTCGTCGTGTTAGGATACAGCGCCAGCACCATTTTGCCCGCCTCCCAGTCCTTGAGCGTCGCCGCCGCGCTCTCGGGCGCAATTGCAATCATGCTGCTGGCGCTCGACTTGTACTCCTTCTGCTTGCTCTGCGGGTCCGGCTCAATGTCCAGCACCTTGTACCGCCGGCTCTTGCCCTCGCCCATAACCTGTGCCACCTCGCCCAGGATCCAGTCCGACGCCTGCGATGTGGGCCTGAAGGCCACCGAGTCGCCCTTGGCAAACACCACCTTGGATTTGTTGCTGGCCGCGCCCGCTGAGCTGCCCGGCGCCGGCGTGGGTTCCGCGCTGTCCGCCTTGGGCGGCAAGCTGTCCCGGTCCCGGTTGCTGGAGCGGTCTCCGCCGCCGCCGCCGCCGCCGCCGCCGCCTCTGTCCTTTCTCGAGCTTGCCGGGCCGCCGACGCCACCGCCGGGCCCGCCGCCGCCGCCGCCGATGGGGCTGGGCACGGGCGAGTCGCCGCCGCCGTCAAAGTCGTAGAGCGACGCCGCCGCCGCGCTGTCACGGTCCCTGTCTCTGGCAGCCGCCCGCTTGCTCGGGCCGGGTCCCGCCGACGCCGATGCCTCGGCCTGCTCCTTGGCCACGACCACGGCCCGTAATATCTTAAGCTGCTCCGTCACGGCCTTGAGGCTGCTGATGTTGGCCTCGGAGAACTTGACGCCCTTGCGGCACAGCTGCTCTAGCTGCTTAAGCGAGTCATTGGACACCTTGTCCGGGTCCATGGCGCCCACCTTCTTGTCCAGCTCCACCAGCTCGGCCAGGCTGTCGTTTTCCGCGTTGACGCCCGCCACAATGTCCGCCATCTGGCTCTTGCAGGAGTCCCAGATCTGGGCCTCCTCGCCGTGTGAGTTGTTGCCGTTGTTGCGGTTCGACCCGCGGCCGCTGCGGTTGCGCTGCGACATGATGTTGTTGCTGTAGTTATTGCTCGTATTGCCACCGCTGCCGGTATTGGTGTTGCTGTTGCTGTTGAAGCTGCCGCTGCCGCTGCCCGGCCGGGATGTCTCTGACCCTCCCCTTCGGGGCGACGTCTGGTGGAACCAGGGGCCCAGCTCCTCCCTGAGGTTGTCAAGCTCGCTGCGGCGCTGCCTCTTCTTGTCAGCCATGCTGTCTTCCAGCTCGCCGTCCCTTTTCGATGCCCAAGAAAAACAAATCAGACCAAAAAACACTCGACGCAAATATAGGGGGGGAGGGGGGCCCGCTCGACAATGACGAATAGCGCTCGCGGACAGCAGAAGAGGGCGAATGACATACATGTTGGGCCACGTTGGGGCGATGTCTGCGCCCAGTGAGCGTTGCTCTCGCCCTTGTGCCTGCAGCTGGAACGAAACAATGTTGCAAATGTGGTGCGGAACTGCCGCGACGAGCAAGGACGCGTGCGTCGAAAGGACCAACGCAGAGGGAAGTTGGATTCGAGTACGGCAGCGTCGTCGGCAGGTGGAGCGGAGGAGCAAGGAGAGAAAATCTCAGGAGCCGAAGAAATCAACCCATTGTATACCCCGCGCGAGGGAAGTAGAGGCCGGTGGCGACAGTCTCCGCAGGAGAGCCTTTGAGGCTAAGAGCGCGATGCCTCGATGGATGTAAGAGAAGGTTCGAGGGGGCCGCGACGTCGAGGCTCGCGATGTGGAGCTCTGGTGTCCCCAGCCGCGCGGCAGAATCGGGCGGTGAGGGGGTCGGCACTCATCCCTCAATGCGGAGTACGGAGTACAACATGTACTTGTACTACGTACCCCAACCACATGCGGTAGCCACGCGGGCTGGGTAAGAGTGCTCGTACTCGTACTCGTACAGATAAACCAAATATACGACGAAACGCATGCCATTCTGCTATTCTGCGCTATTGTCATTATGTATATATATATTATGCCGGTGCTTCGGTCATGAGGGGATTGCCGCCTTTCCACTCCCCGGCCGGACTCGTGTACTTCCTGCCCCCAGCGCGGCCATCTAGCATCGCGTTAAACTCGGTGGAACACGCACTCGTCCCAACCTCGCTGGTCGTCTCACAGCCTCTGCTTGCTCGACGAGTCCACCTCGCAGAATGCCTTGAAAGTGATGAATTCCTCCCCTTCCTCCACCGCCGCCTCGAGCACGCACTCAGCCGTCGAGCCCACAAAGAAGACGTAGCCCTCGGCCACCTCGTGGCTCGTCGACCCCACCGAAATCTTGCCCTTGCCGCTCGTGCAAAGCACGATGCTCGGGCCATCGATGGCCTCGAACGTCGCCTTGGCGCCCGACCGGCTCAGCACCGTGCGCACCACCGCAAACTCATCGATGGGCGGGTCGTAGAGCTGCACGGCCGACCCCGAGCTGTACGCGATGCTGTTGAGCGTCGCGTAGGGGTAGTCGCTCGGCTTCATCTTCTGCTCGTCAATGGGCGCGTAGTTGTAGGTTAGCATGTCCACGAGCGTCGTCACGTCCTTGAACTTGGGCGTGAGGCCGGCCCGCACCACGTTGTCCGACGCGGCCATGCACTCGATGATGTCGCCCGACAAGTAGGCGTGAATGTCGTCGGCCACCAGGAACAGCGCCTCGCCAGGCTGCAGAGTCACGAAGTTGAGGAAGAAGAGCACGGCAATGCCAATTTCATTGCCAAACTGCCCGTGGAGGCGAGTGACGAGCTCCGCCAGCACGTTGCCCGCCGTCGAGGGCACGCCGCCGCCGGCAAACTTGTCGCCCTCGGCCCGGGCGAGTTCGACCAGCTGAGGAATCTCCTTGGCAACGTTCTCTGCTGACGAGGACATGAGGCCCGCAAATGCCTGCTTCAGTGCCTGCTTCTCATCGCTGCCGGCGGCACTTCCCTTGGCCGTCGCGACAAAGTGCTTCGCATTGTCCTCGCCCACCAGCCTCCGCAGCGGCGGCACGGTCTCGAGAAAGTGGGCTACCTCAGCCAACGGGCGGAAGCCGCACAGCCCCTCGAATGGGGTGATGGCAATGGCCATCTCGGGCTTGTGGTTATCGTCGGGGTAGTTCTTGGGGTCACGGGCGTGCAGCCGCTCGGCGAGGGTCTTGTTGGGGTGCGCTTGGATGGACAGCGCCGTGTTGATGGACAGCACCTTGAAGAGGAACGGTAGGCGCTCGCCGAAGCGGGCCGAGACAGTCTGCGAGAGGAGGGCTTTGTTGTCGGCGAAGAGGTCGAGGAGGGAGCGGCCGGTGACGAGGTCCTTGGACGGGTTGGAGGGGTGGCTGCCCATCCAGAGCTGCGTCGCTGTCAAAATCCACGGTTCCCGGTGCTGCGGTACACGGACACGCTTCATACCTCGGCGTAGGGCTTGTCAGCCTGGATTGACAGATCGGCGGACGGCGTCGCGGCGGCGAAGCGGGCGGCGGCCGAGTCACTCCCCTTCTTGCCCCATTCGTACGAATTGACGCCGCACCTGAGACGCAGCAGCGGGACCTGCATTGTGGATGAATGGATGAAGCCGATGCAATTCGCTGTGCTGTGGTGGACGGCTACCTAGGCAAGGTGGTCAAGGTCGATGTTGATGACGATGTGATTGACACGTCGAGGGTTAGGTTAAGGTAAAGTGGCCAGGTACCCCTTCAAGTGCATCCCCTCCCCCCCGCTGTGGATACGCCGCACCCGAATATGCCATCCCGCAGCCACCTCCTGGCCCCCTCTCCCCTCGACCAACCACAGTGCCGCTGATACGCAGCTTCGACCGCACACGTCTGACGAGAAATCCCAAGCTCGCGCCCCAACAGCAAGCCACACATCTCCAGCTCATGCTAACGTACCTACTACCTTAGGTAGTTCTCCTAGGCGGCGGCCGAGCACCGCTCTACTTCTTACATCCAGAAAGGTCCACTGCCGCTACCTGAGCTCGCACTCGTACCTACGTACGTACAGCCAGACGGAAACGGGCATCTCCAACCACGGCGACGTCGACCAGTCTCTTCGAGCAGCATCAAAGTCCGGGAGCCCACGGCAATCCAGCCACCATCCGCCGAGCCTCTTCAATTCCGCAGCCTCACTCCCACGCCTTTCTGCACCACCATTGTCACCGCCTCTCAACACAGCACCAACAGCGGCAGCACGTATGTACGACATGCCACCACCTGCAGCTGCACCCTCCCGCCAACGCTCATCATCATAATGCGGCTACGTGGCCGCCTTTCTCTGACGCCCCCCGGTCCTCAACGGTGTAACCCGCTCCGTGCCATGACGCGAGCGCTCTCCCCAACATCACCCTCGTCTTGCCGCTCGTGGACATTTACTCCCGTGGACCCCCTGAACGCTGCCAGCCATGACCGCGCGAAATGTACATCCATAGCTTGGTTCAGCATGTCTCACGGGACCTTTGGAAGCCCCCAAAAGAAGGTCATTCTTCCGTAATCACAAGCATCTCTCCGGTGACGGAACCCTCAAGCCCTCGTTGTGCATAGCGGAACAGCCTAGGACACATATATGCCGTTTTCACCTGCGATATTCCACCCCTGTAGCCCCACGGAGTCCTGTCAAAGGTCAGAAGCCATTCGAGTCGCCACTTGATGCGCGTCGTCGTGGCCGTAGCCGCCAGCCCCATCACCGATGACAAAGTCGCGACTCAGTTATAAAATCGACTCGGGCCGAGAAAATTGTGTATTCTTCAACAACCCGCGTTGGAAATCCCAATTAGTTAAGTCTTCTTTACGTCGTTTGCTGTGCATAACAACCACCCCGGAACCAAGCACACGTCCTCTATATATCCATCGACCCCTGTCTTGCCATCTGCTCTGGTAAGGTATTGCTCGAGATTCCCGTTCCCGGGCCACAGCCCTGAGGGAGGCACGCAAGGTGGCGTTTGCTGCCAACGTCCATCTGTCCCGTATGACGGACATGAAGCTCCCCGTTCCGCGCAACCCCTCGCCGCCGCCGGCATATGCGTAGGTGGCGCTGCTGCTTTCCAGGCTTCAGTGGCCCAGCTCTAGCCAAGGATACAGTCCGGGCAAGTACTCTGCAATGGACCTGTCCAAGTGACTTTTGCAATCGTGAGGCAACTCGGCCCTTGCAAGACGGAGGGGCGCCAAGACGACTCTAGGCATGACATGGCTCAAAGGCACAAACACACTCCATAAACCTTGACTTTTCTCGACAGACAACCGCCAGTATATTCCTAGCTGCTTTTTCGTTTCCAGGGCTGGGTGGGGGAGAAGTGTCAGACCCGTCTTTTTGCCAGAGATTTATGGTCCTCGGTGCCGGTTCCCGTGCCGGCATGAACCGGTGACCCTGCGTCCATATCCGCGGCCACAGTATAAATCTCGTGTTGATGCACATTCCTCTGAAAAGTATAGGGCTCGCTGCCGCTCGTTGTCAAGTTATCTGAGCTGGGCTGGGAGGCGCTGGTGAAGTTGGCGTCCGAGTACCGGTACGTCTCACAGCCTGGCAAGGGCCGCAGTGAGCTCTCGGGTCCCGAGAATATACCGTCCGATGATGAAGATGCGTATAAGTCGCTGTGGCGAGATAGCTGAGTGGCGACTGCGTGACCACTGTACGGCAAGTGGGAGCTCCCATACGTATGATAGTTGCTCGGCACGTCCACAATAGAGCTCGATGAGGACGAGTCCCCAGTCGAATGCTGGGAGCTCTTACTGTATTCCGAAACAGTCCTATCAGTGCGGTGGTATGAAAGCGATCCGGAGCTCGGCAATGTTCTGGTCGCAGGCGACTTCGTATTGCTGCTCATTGAGGTAGAATAGCCTGGGTTGATGCTTTGGCATGACAGCAGTCCCATTTCTGTGCTCAAGGAGTGGCGCGCCCCCGCGACCGTGGCCGCAGGCACTGGCGCATATCCGCAAGCCGCTTCCGCATCCAGAAACATGACTCCGTTAGGCTTCGTCGCCGGCATATTCGGGGTGAGGCGGTACGGTCCCGCCACGTATGGGGCGTTCTCGGGAGCGGACTGGAAGGGCTGGCAAAGCGCGTAGTCCACACCCGAGTCCTCAGCATACCCGTTGCTCCAATCCGCCGGAGAATAGTACTGTTTGCCGCCATACGTGCCGGTGGGTCCTCCACGGCTTGGTAGAGGCTGGCTTTCTGAGACGCTCATGCCGTCGTGGTAAGCGTTCACGGGTATGCCGAGGGACGACGGCATGGACGAACCGCGGGCCTGGACGAGGCGCGAGATGTCGACGTTATAAGAGAAGGAGGTACCCTTCACCTGTGAAACTTCTGTGGAAGACACCTGACGAACACGTTATACGACTGAATCGAAGACGGGGCGAGCCGGATACCCATTCTTACTCGTAGGAACTGACACGGCTCAAAGGCGGCATTCTTGCAGTTCGTGCAGGGCTGGTTATTACCAGCATCTCCGCTGCATCGAATCTTTCTCTTGCGGCAGCGGCCGCACTGTGGGCTCGTCAGTCCTCGCAACCACGGCGGGCAGTACAGGGCCCTTGCCGACCCTTTGAGAGGCACGACAGTCACTTACCGCAACCGCAATTCTCTTTCTCTGAGACGAAGTGTCGTCTACGCCTCCGTTACGCTCAGCCATGATGTCGCAACTCGATTCGTGCTGCGGATTCTCGGCCGCCTTGCGTTCCACGTAGGATGGGAGGTAGGGATTGCGGAAGGAAGAGTATCGCTTGGCCGCGCTCCGGGGGAAGCAGGTTGTGGTGACCATTTGGCCGAGTCGAACGGTGAATCACAGCTGCTGAGTTGGGCGTTTGCAAGCGATGTGGAGATTGCCAGCGCAAGTAACTGCGCGGTTCCAGAGGAGATCCGGACCCGTTTACTCTATGAGTCGATGTGGCTTTTGGTGCTGGTATTGCCGTTTGCTCTTGTCCCGAAGCGCCAGTCGATGCTCTGTGGTAGGTGAGAATTGCAAAGTAGACGATGTTTCGGCCTCCTTTCTTGCGGTGTGTCCGACAAGACAGGGATGGAACAAGGTCGTCGTGCGTCAATGAGTATATCTGACGTGCTCAAGCTGCAAAGAACGAGCAACAGCTCGAGCCGTCTCGATCATTTTCGAGAAACGGGCAGAGGAAGTGTCAGGAGAGAGAAGCACACGCCGAGAAGCAGGCTGTAGCTCCATAATGCTGTACATGGCCCGTACGACTTGCGGCCTTTGCGGTGCGGTTCAGACCGACGGTGCCTTGTTCGGATGCCCCAGCCGCTGCAAATGTATCTAATGGCTCCGCCTGCTGTCCCTTCTGTCCCCTGCTGTCCTCCCAGCTCAAGCCATCCAACGGGAGCGGTTTTGAGTCAGACTTGATGCTGCCAGGTACACAACATCTGTCACTGCCAATTGCTTGCCTCCCCAGGTCGCAGGCTCCTTGGGCTTTCATGAGTCCGCCAGCTGAGGCGGTGGGGCAGATGCAGATAGGGATTGACTGCGGGGACGCATGGCCGTCCCCCGTTCTCCCCGTTGGAGGTACGAACGAGAGAGCTCGGGTCGTTGCAGTTGGGAGGGCGTTGGGCGCATGGCATCCAGGCATCCTAGGCGCAGGCAAGACAAGGGTCTCAGGCTTGCAGGAAGCCTTGGCCGTTCGATCGGGTGAGGCTTGATGATGTTGGCCAATCTCATAAGGCTCTGCTGGTCTTAGACCTTTTCAGACTGCACCCGTCAAGACCGCCATGTGATTGAAGGAGAGGAGGCCCGAGAAGCCGCCCTGGGAGTCGGCTCTTTGTCCAGCTCCCGTGCCTCCGTCTCGCATCCAAAGGTCCACACGCCTCAACTGAACGGCATCATAAGGGCATATTGCTGCCATATAGCGAATAGAATAACACGCAAATACCCATGGTTTCCTGCCTTTTGGGGTTCGGTGCGTGCCCACTCTCATCCTGGACTACAACTCACGCCCAGACCACATCGCATAGGCAGACGACCTGATCAACCCAGAAGGCCACCGGCCCCATGACTTGTTTACAGCTGGCCCGGACATCTGCCTGAAATCACCTTCCGTCAGATGGAGTCGAGCATCAGAGCACAGGACTGATACAAGAATGCTGCCTTGCCCGGGTGTGTTCCATCAAGCCTGCAATTGCCAGCGTACAGCGAACTCCACAACTGTCAGAAACATGTTCTCATGACAGGAAAAATTGTTGATGGGAGCAGGAGATGGGGCATCATTGTACAGGGATGCATCGCAAGCACATAATGTCAGCCAGGAGCCCTGAAGTTGACGCTCAGTCCCGGACATGCGTGGCGCACCATGGAAATCGCTCCTCAAGCGACACCCGCGAAATTCTGCTCCCTTTCCCGCTGCCCCTCGTGTTACCGTTTCGCAGAGGCACTGGGTTCCATGAGGGGAGAGAGAACAAGTGGGCGCGACGCACAACGACCAGCAGCCAGTGCCAGGCTCACAGACTTCCGTAAACGAGCATGGGGTGGTCATTGCGCTGCTTCGTTTGCATCATTAGCGGTGGATGTTCTTTCGCCAAGCAGTCGGTGCAAGGTTGTCAATGAGAAGCACTTATCAACGATTGGAGGGTTGCTTTTGCGCCAGTGATGGCGTGCGGAGCCATGGTTCTGGAACGGCCATTTGCATGCTCTCCAGGCGACAGGCATATCGCCGCCAGTCGACAATTACAGACCATCGCAGTCGGAACGGGCGACGAGGGAACCCAGCTCAGGGCGCGGTTGGTCTGCCTGCGAATGAAGCGCGCACACGAGGAGGTCAGTCGCAGTAGTCGCAGCATGACGTTGGAACTGCTGAGATCTTTCGAGGATGTATACGGAGTAGGTGGTATCAGACATATCTTTGTGCGACGTGAGGTATCCATGACTTGTCAATATGCGAGGACCGAGAGCTGCTGATCTCGAGAGTCATACCCCTGACGTCTCACGCTCACACAGCCCCGTGCGTGAGCGGGAGATAGCTCCTTGCGGCGACCAGACGAGGCGTTTGGCATTCGTGTAGCAGGTCAGCCTGCACCGGCTGCGTCTCAAGCAGCAACAGCAACCATTTGCTGCGGGGCGAAGACTCAACGCGTCAAGGTTTTTCGTATGTTGCTGAGAGGTACGACATACAGGGTACCAAGAAGTACCAAGACAAGTCGCCAGGGTCGAACGTGCGGTGCATAAAAGTTCATCGAGCCAGAGGCCGGCAACGACCCCTGCTCCGCGCCACTGGCGAGGATCAGACAAACTCTTCATGTCGAGCAAGGACTCAACTGTCACTGCTGCAAGCCATGCCGATGCGCATATGGCGGCACATTCGTGCTGCATGCACTGTATGAAGACTGGGATGATCAGATAGGCGTAAGACGCAGCTACTAAAGCGACAATTGTGAAGTTGTAAACGTGTAGAACTGGTCTGGACCGCGACCGCCTCGATGGCCTTTGGGTCACAAGTCATCATTTGCCCTATCATTCTCACTAGGCCAGCATCGTTCTAAGCCGTCATTGGCATCTATCATCTGTACATGCGTGGCTTCCTTTCCGGTTTCTGGTGGTGGATATATATACGCCACGGACATTGGACGTAGACTTTCAGATGACGGGTGGATCCTTGCGCGGACACGGGGCGGTAGGAAAGCTGTGTGCTTGCCGGTGAAGATCCGGCAGCTTCGCGGGGAGTGAAGTAGCAAGGAAGCGTCGGCTTCCCCAGCCCTCCATTAGCAAACACCTGTCGCAGGAACGGCGGTGACTTTTGATTCGACGCTGGCTCAATGGCTTCGGTCCCGGTCAACGAGATCTACGTCCCGTGTTGCATCCCATGTTTCGTTAATGTGAACGTCGATCGCACCTAATAAGCATCCTCATAGCTCATAATATAGCGCACGTCAACCAAGCCTCAGCCCACTCCTTGTAGTATCCACGAAGACACGACGAAATGGTGCGGAGATTTTCTCGCCTGCTCGAGATAGATATCAAGATTTACTGCAGCAGTACTCCCGGTATCTGTGCCACTCCGACTACGCACTCAGCCGAAGTGTAACATCTGTAGTGCTGGCGATTGGATCGCCAGCCAGGGCTGCTGAAGCCACCTTTTCTTGCCCCTGCGCCAAAGCATTTGCGGCAACACTGTCATCGACTACTATTGTCGTATCTGACTGCACCTCAAGCGGTTGGTTCTTTCGGAGTGGGCAAAATATCCAATGACAATCCGGTGAGGGGGTCACATCTGCAGCAAGGGCGAAGCTGGCGCAGAGCAAACACGCACGGAGCCTCATGGCCCGTCCCTAACAAGGGGGGTATGGCAACCGCCACTTTCGGCACGTCCCGCTCGAAGCTGGGCGCTGCAGCAGGAATACACGCGACAGCTCGCAAGCGAGGCTTGTCTTAAGCCTCTGACGCCACTGATCTTGTGTAGCCAACTCATTGTCCAGGTCTCGTAAGTATGCGAGCGCTGTCGGCTGTTCGAGGCCACCCACACCACTGACAGGGATGCGCGTGGCACTAAGGGGGCCGTCACTTGCTGCTGCTCTCCCGACACGGCTAGCATCGTCCAATGACTACCTGTCATACTCCCAACACGCACGTTGACGCCGGGAAGAAGCAGCACCAATCAGTCCCGGACCAACATCGCGATCCGACGCGTATCAGCGACAAGAGCCATTCCCGTGCGCCCCGGCCCTATCTTGTGGAAGGGACATGGGATCGCGGGCATCTTCGTCATCCCCTGATGTATGGAAGACGGGTTAGCGGCGCAGTTGAGCGAGTTGACAGGCCAGCAAGCAGCGATGAGATGGCCAGGCTGATAGCGTCGGAAGTGAGTGAGTGTTGAAATTGAGGCGAGAGGATGTGTGGTTGCACAATCAGCGCCCTTGCAGGCAACAAGACGTGGCATCAGCAGCTGTCGTCTGTCTCTCGGTGGGACTATGAAGCCAATTTTATAAGAGCACTGCGTCAGAGACGAGACCCTTGTCGCGCGATGAACCTCATACCTGTGTGTCCAGGTCAAAGATCGCGTTAAGGAGTCGCTGCTCGCCAATGCTGGCACGAGCCCGGTCCAGGAAGCATCGAAGATGTCAGTCACGACGTAGCGACCAGCTTCTGAAGTGGTAGTTTAACGCCCGTGATACCGGCGCAATCGGGCAATCGGCATTGGTACCCTCATCACTGCCTCGAACGATAAGAATCGTCGCGACGCCAGTCGCTCTCACGGCCACGGTCGCGATCTCGGTTCAGGTCTCGCTCTCGCTCCCGGTCTCTGCGATCCCAATCCCTCCGGTCGCCGCGTCGAGCACCGCCCTCCTTCGAAGAGTTTCCATCACGACTCCTGTCCCTCCGCCGCGGGCTTCGACTTCGACTTCGGCTCGGGGGCCTTGGCCGAGCACCAGGGTCTTCTCGATTGCCGTTTGTCGTCTGCTCATCGTTTCTCCGTCGGTCGCCCGCACTGTCACGCCCATGCCGTCCCCTCATCTCCTCGTCGCCATAGACCATGCCGTACTTTTTGCCCGTGCTCCGCTCGTCCACATCCCTGTACTGCCGCCGCTTCTCCAACTCATCCACGCCGCCCCAGCCTCCTCGGGATGCTTTCGCCCTGCGCTTAGTGTTTGCATCCTTTCTCCAGACGTCGCTGAGCCTGCTGACACTCTGCGAGAAGTCAACGTGGATTCGCCGATCGTCGATGAGCACGCCTTGCATCTTGAAGTACGCAGCCTCGCAGGATGCCTTGTCTTCGTACTCAATGAATGCATATTGTAGACTGTCGCCCGTCTTCTGATCTCGAATCACCTCGCAGCTAAGGATCTTGCCAAAGCGCCCGAAGATAAGCTCGAGGTCCTCATCAGCCGTGACCGGGTTCAACTTGCACACGAAGAGCACGTTCTCTGGTGGCTTCACCTCGGCGAATGGCAAGTCTCCCATCATTTCCAGAGTCAGCGCCTGAGCCTTGGCCTCCCTATCTCGCCGCCGGCGCTCCAACTCTTCTTCGCCGACGCCGTCATTGTCGTGTAGCGATGCTTCGTCGGCGATTCGTACAGTCTTCAGCTGCTCGTCAGTAGGAGCTGGGCTGGCGCTGGGCTCTCTCAACTCAGCGGGGTCGGGATAGGGATCATCCAGTATGACCGTGTGCTTAATTCGAATGTCGACGAGAGGGTAGCCTTTGTCGTCCACAATGGCTTCGTTGATCTTTTCCAAAGCATCAAAGCCCTCCACAACCTTGCCAAATATGGCGGCTTTGCCATCGAGAAAGTCTGTCTCCTCGCCGAGGGTGATTATGAACTGCGAGCCTGCAACGCGAGTGTCTGGGTCGGACGCGAGGGGAACCGTAGCCATGCTCACTGTGCCCCGTTCCAGGTGCTTAAGCTTGGGGTGAAAGAAGGCGGGGAATGTCCGGAGAGAGGGATTTCCGGAGGCATGCCCCCATATCGAAGAGCCACCATCGGATTCCTTGGATAGCGGGCCGAGGGGGTCGCCGGTTTGGAAAGAAAAGTTCTTTTGTACGGAGTGGACGGGCGAGAAGTTGTAGTATTTGACCTTGCAGAGCTTCAAAAAACTGTAGGCTGCATTAGATCCGTGTCTGTGCACGCAGCATCAGGGGAAAGGACGTACTTTTCGCACAGCTTGGGCGCATGGTCGACCAAGAGGTCGATGACGATGTCGCCTGCGCTGGTCTCGAGCAGAACAGACATGGTCGATTTGGCAGGATACCGCCGTCAAAGCCGATCAGTGTGTGTGCAGATATTGAGGTGCTTGCATGGCAGCTCTAGAACGGAGTTGAGGGTGGAATCGCGACTGGTGCGGTGAAGGTGTTGGCTGAGCACACTGTCTGTAAGTCGGGAGCTTCCTCACGAGAAGCCGCGCCATGTGACGCAGTGGCAGGTGCGTCGTTCGAAGGTTAGCTCACGCTGTCACGTGGTCTACAGGTAACGAGCTTGTTCGTGGATCTCCCGGTGTGCCAAGCGGGGCAGCCCTGGCAAAGCTTATCGCTAAGGTACGGTGCGGTGAAGCCACAGAGGCAACGTCGAAGCTCTCCAATCGTCATTCCATCGTCAGAAGTCAGGCATCCAACACTATGTTCTCCGAAAACAGCACTCAGAAGAAGGTTGAGCTGCAATAAATTCTGCGTTTGTTTGATCACATAAAGTGCCTTCTTGATACGAAAGCCTCGAAAGTTTCCCAATTGCCCGTTTCGGCGCAAGACTAGCATGTCGTCACTCCCTCGGAGCTTCGCGCGACCCAAACAATCAAACCAGTTGAAACGAATCCAATCCACCGAGGTTTTACGCCGCTTCTGCTTGGACATACCAAATATGCTTGGTTGAAATACAAGAATGCGACAACATGCACGTGTCGCTTTTGTCCCTGGACCTGCTACCCAAGGCTGGATGCTGCCACAATATACCCTGAAATCGCTTCCAAACGCCAAATGCCCATGCAAGTATTATGTTCGTAGAGTAAGGTGCTTGGCGGTCGTCATCACCTGCTGCAGAGAGCAGCACGACTTCTCCGGCGCCTTGATCGAAGTTCCTTTTCCGTCTCCATCAGCCTCGCCTGCGCCCACATGCGCGTGGCGTCGTCGCCCCGGACCGCTTCGCAATTGAGCAGCTCTGTCAGCGCGCGCTTGATGCTCTCGTTGACATCGAACAGCCGCTCCTCCTCAGCGGAGATTTCGTGCAGCGTCTCCTCGTCGACAATGGTGTCGAGGGCGCCGGCGCCGTCCTGGGAGCCGTATCGTGCCCTTCTTCGGGAGCTATGCCGCTCGCTGCTTCGCGTGTGCCGCTTCGGTGACGACGAGGTGCTGGAAGAACGAGTCGAGATGCTGCTCGCGGAGTGCTGGCGGGGGCGGATCTGCTGGAGGTGGTTGGAGAGTTCCTCGTGCTGCTCCTGGAGAAGAATGTACTTTTCCAGGGCAAAATTGTAGTTGTGTTCCTTGTGTAATGCCATTGCAATGAACTATGAATGCAGTTCACATCCGAAATATATCAACGGCGTGGGTTGGGGTTTAAATGTCGCCCGTAATAGCAAGACCATCTGTAGCTCCGGCGTCCGTCTGAGGTGTGCTGGGTTGTGTTGCAGGTGGGCGCACGTCCAATGCACGGAGACGATCAATCAATGGCCGTTGCGATGCGCAAGAGCACTGCTGGCTTGCTTCGTTGTGCTGTAACGCGACCGTTTGAGCGAGTGTTCCACAAACGGGAACAGGGTTCTCCGCAGCGGGTGCTTTCCGTGGGCGCTGGGAGAGTGCACGTCTTTGTACACGATCTCTCGTCCAGGTGTGTTCCTGCGTGTGCGAGCGGCGCTGCCGGGTCGGTGGAAGAGTGCTTGCGGTCGTAGTGAAGCAAAAGGATGCCGCGACAAGTTCAGGAGGCGTCGAGTAACGAGCGGGTGAGATGAGCTCCAGGTGGGCAATTTGGCGGGGGGGTGGTAATGAGATTAGCGAGTTCAAGACGCGAGTCAGCGACAGCTACTCCGTACTGCCACAACAAAGACTTCGGACGACTGCGCTGCAGCTTGACACCGTCAACGGCGTTCCTCCGATGAACCGGGTAGACGTGCGAAGTTATAAGGCAGAGGAGGGGAGGGAGGAAAGTCGAGGTGGGTGTTAGGGGCGGAGAAGTAGCAGGTCGCCGCTGGGCCAAATAAAGTTCTGGAGCTCACAAAGGGACGAAGGGGTAACGGTCGAATAGGTCCGGCGGGTCAGCGGCATTCGGTGGCGATGGGCAGGCCAGGAGCAAGGGAGCCAGGTGGCAGCGGGACAGTCCAATACGAATGGAGGCGTCGGAACCAGTAGTTGGGCGTGGGCAGCCAGTCAAGAGAGCAAGCAGCCACACCATCCGCCGACGGTCACCTGTTGGCACCGGGGTGTTGGTGGCCAGAGCTATCGCCGCACGGGGCTCTCCGCCGTTGCGTTGCAGTTCGCAGCCAGCTCGAGGCTGATGCAGGCCGGTGAGATGTGGTGCGATGCGACGCAGCGCCAACGCACGCGCCAGCGGCTTTGCGGTGGTGGGGGGGGGAAGAATCGAGGTGGGCCAGGATGGTGGCCAGAGGCGTCGAAGGCGTCTTGACCGACTGCAGCTTGCGCAGAGCAGCGTGCAGAAGAGGGAGGTCACAAGCTGGGCGAGCTGCAGACTGTAGGAGGGGAAAGAGGCCACAATGCAAGCAAAGACGTGAGGAGGGAGGGATTGGGTACAGAAATAGGCAAGGCAACTGACAATTTCAAGTTGGCAACGATCGATCTCCTCGACGGTGCCCCGGGCGGAGGCCGGGATGGGGGTGCAGGCCCGCCGAGCGGGAGCTGCAGGCTCAGGCGCTGCAGCGGGGCGCTGGGGCGCGGAACGGGGGCCTTTGGGAGGGCGGTCCAGTAGGCGAGACGGGAGCTGAGCACTTTTTGACCCGCGCAATCAGCGATCTATCGCGACGGCCAGAAGCGGCAAGTCAACGTTGTCGCGCGAGCCGGGGTCGAGAGCTTCGTACGTGTACGTAGTACATGCTCCGTACTGTAGACGAGATTGCTGCTGCGGTGAGAGATGAGGCAAGCAGCCGCAAATGTTGCGTTTGCGTCTGATGGCGGAGATAGCATGCAACGGAGCTGGCGGATTGGGCTTTGTACCTCATATCGCACAGTACGCGGCGGGCTCTGCCTACCTTAATAAAGTAAGGCAAAGGTACCTTAGCTTACCTTACCTTACCTACCGCGAGACCTTATTCCAGGGAGGAGCTTATCGTCCAGGACCACCCATTCGCTACAGTACGGTGTGACGTCTTGGTGATGGACAGGTGGTGCTCACCATCATGTTCCTTCCTAATGGCCCATGTATGTACTCCGTACGTTGGTCACGGTCACGTTACCAGAGGAAATGGGAGGATCCTCATCTCGGGGACGGGCATCCGCTTCATTCCAGAAGGCAGTGTCGCCCCTCCCTGCACCGGACGCGTAAACAGCTCTAAACTTGGAACAAGCAGCCCACTCGCAAAAAGCGCTGTCAATCGCTGTGGGGAGAATGACGGAGAAGCTCCAGCAAAGCGAGATAAAGCTTGTTTCGCCGCCTGCCGCAGCGGGCTGGTTGCTGGCCTCACCCCAGCCACAGAACGTACCATGTTGCCATGGCCATGGTAACTTGCAGTCGTCGGGTAGCGGCCCCGACGTGCTGATCCCGCCTGCCCTCGTGCGCTCCTCACTTCCCGCTCCATGTTGGTCGTTTGTCTCGTCCAAAAGCAGGATTTTAGCTTGCCTTCGATACAATCCAGCATCTCCACCTACGCCATGCCAGGCTGGCAGGACCAATGCGCCGCTCAAACCCGCGACGGCCCACGCGCCCGCGACGCAGCCCTAGCCAATGATCGGATGGGATCGAGGCAGGCACTACGTAGTACAACGTTTATGTCGCAAACTCGTCGTTGCTCGAGTGGCTACCATGCTACCCTAGAGATCGCAGGGTTGGTGGTGACGGTCGTTGTCTACCACGTCGCGAAGCTTGCTCCGGTAAATAATGACATGCTGTGGCCCAACAAACCCACTAGCTGGCCCTGGAGGCTTGCCAGCCAGTTTGCACCTGCTTGTCTGCTGTCGAGCAGGCGCATTGCCACAGACACTTTGGTACACAAAACGGAGTCAAGTACTCCGTACGCAGCTAGTAGATCTTATACAAGACATGCTTGACCAGGCGTTCGGTCACTGGTGGTAAGGCGACAAGTCTTCGTCACCAACTCACGGTACGACGAGGCTTACGTGTCATGTTTCCATGCTGGTTTATCTCTGCATCCGAAGAATGTCCTACAGAATGGCTGTTGGTCGTGATTTTGATACCCTGCAGAGTCGGATGACAATTTGGTCGCTGTAAAAGGGGCCGTTCTGCTGCTCCCGAGGCACAGCGGCAAACTGCAAGTCGCAAACATCCAGTCTACTTTGCTGACAAGCATCCAAGAATATTTGAAACGTCTTCTCGCTTCGCTGCGTCGCAGCGATATACACCTCGACTCTTGGGTAAAGCCCAAAGAGGTCCAAGAGCGTGCTGACAAGGGCTGGAATCCCGCGCCGGTCGTAGGTAATGTCCGCTCCAACCACGACGTCTACCGGCTGGCCAGCATTCCACCGCTCGTCCTCAGTCCCAACCAGAGCGTGGCCCCATTTCAGGTCCATGGCGATGATGCGAGACGAGTCTTGCAACTCGTTGAGGAAGAAATTGTCGGCGAGGTTGTTAACAACCTCGTCAGATCCGTCAGTGGCCACGGCGTGCGCCGAAGCCAAATGCTTGGCGCACAGGACGGACAGATAGCCCGTGCCGGAACCGAGCTCCAGGACGTGCTTGCCCGCAACGACCGATGGGTGCATGCAGAGGTACTGGCCGAGGTGAAGAGCGGCCTCCCAAGTCCGGAGGCCGGTGGTGCCGGCCCCGGAGATGAGGGAGCGGTTCTCCAGCAGGGTGATCTCGGGGTGGTGCACGGCGGCGGCATCCTGCTCTAGATCTGGTCGCTGGGCCAGAAGCGAGAGGTGGTAGGTCACGTAGCACCTTTGCTGCACCGAGGCGGCTTCCGGAGGCAGCGGCGCGCAGAGAAGCATGGAGAGGGTGGACATGAGGTCATCAGACACGGCCTACGAGTGATCAGATGCCGACCGTTCACCAGCCGACTACGAACACTCACATGTTCGTCCCAGTCATCAATGGCGGCCTCGACCCGAGAAACAAGCTCCTTGAGGGTCTTGAGGCGATATCTCTCGGGTGGTCCGAACCGGAAGGCATCGTGGGCAAAGAGTCTCGTGTAAATAGAATCCTGCACACACGCCAGCCTGAGGAACTCGCCACGGGGAAAGTCCAGATGCGGTTCCAGCTGAAGATACTGGTGGCAGAACCGATCCACGCACTGCACCCACGGACGTGTCATGCCGGGTGCAGTCGACTATGGGCAGTGAAGCAAGCATTGATATTGATACTCGGGGTTGCGGCCCAAGTCAGCTGCTCGCTCGCAACCAGTCGAAAGCGGGCAGGTGTACGGAGTACGGAGTACGGAGCACGGAGTACCAGTCTTGGCTAAGCCTAAGGTAGCGACGCCCTGTCGATGCCAGGGGCAGTTGTCCGAGGTTGACCCGCAATTGCTGCACGTGACATTGGGCACGGCAAAATCGAGCGTGGCCGCTGCCCCAACCCCACTTTTCGACCGCACACACGCGCGCGCAAGCATTTTTGTTAGGGTTGGACCCAGTTAAGCGACACGGGCTCGGAATTTTCGCCTGGTCCAGCAGCGTGTGCGGCTTCATCCTCGACTTTGTGAGCAACGCCAACCCGCCGTCTCCCTCCGTCACCACCCACGAGACACCATCACCCACCGACAACATGGCGGACAACGACAGCCCCGTTACCCTGCGAACTCGCAAGTTCATCCGCAACCCTCTGCTGGGCCGCAAGCAGATGGTCGTGTGAGTGCAGCCCGCCCCGTGCATGCATCGCCGGTGCCAGCGTCCTGCGTCGCCATCCCCCAGCCAGCGCGTCCCCCCTCATCGACCGCCATCGCGAAGCCACCGCCAGCGTTACGTGCACCTCGAAGGAACAGCCCTCGTTGTGATATTCTTGCTGTTGGACAGCGTAGAGGAGCACAAGCGCGCGGCGGTGGCGTCCGAATCGGCCGAAGGGGGGGGGATGCTGCCGGGCAGGCAATTGGCGAACGACGATATCATCGGCAGACGGTCCAGGAACGAGCGCTGACTGGTGCACAGTGACATCCTCCACCCCAGCCGGGCCAACATCTCCAAGGAGGAGCTCCGCGAGAAGCTGGGTGGCCTGTACAAGGCCCAGAAGGACCAGGTCCAGGTCTTCGGCCTGCGCACCCAGTTCGGTGGCGGCAAGACCACCGGCTTCGCCCTCATCTACGACTCCCCCGAGGCCATGAAGAAGTTCGAGCCCAACTACCGCCTGGTCCGCGTTGGCATGGCCACCAAGGCCGAGCGCGCCAGCAGACAGCAGCGTACGTCCCTCCCGCCGGCGGACGATGGCAATGTCGAAGTGAATGGCGATACTGACGCTCCAGCACAGGCAAGCAGCGCAAGAACCGACAAAAGACGCTGCGCGGCACGGCGAAGGTCAAGGGTGCCAAGGCGAAGAAGGAGAAATAAGCGAACAGATTTCCGTCGTTGTAAAATCCGGGGGTCGGTATGGAGCTTTGGGATTGGGCATTCTGCTAACCTGCGAGTGCTGGCACCTTGTCGGCATGACGGACTGGTCGACGAGTCGCCTCTGGCATCGACCGAGGGCACGAGGGTCTACCTACAATACACTAGCATGAAATCAACGGTGTTTGGGATTCGGACCACACTCAATCGTACGATGCACACGCGCTTTGGACGGGTTGCCTGTGACGTGTTGACGATGTGATTGAGTAACGACGCTGACCAGCAGCTTGGGTATCAGATGGGTGCACTCCAACTCCTTGCCTGCCTCTAGCTAATCCATGGCATTCCGACGATGAGAAATCACTTCCACGTCACGCCTCCGGACCCCTTTGCGGCCAGATTGCGCTCGGCTCCGGTCCGAGCCATAGAGCCCGCAGGCAGAAGTCATGTCACATAAATATATCACCGCAACGGCAACGACAACGTCACACCATGCCCAGCGCAAACACGCCAGCCAAGCACGCCACGGCGGCCACCACAGCGCCGGTGCCCGCGGCCGCGCCGCCCACGCTCTGGAGCACCGCTGCGCTGCCGCCCGCCGTGGGCGCCTTGACCAGGGGCACGTGCCAGCCGCAGTAGGCGCTGCCGGCGATGGTGTTGCACGTATAGTACGTTTCCTGGCTGTAGCCTTGGCTGGCGAGGCGGGCATCCTGGTCGGGGGGAGGCGTGACGACGGGGACGTAAGGAGGAGGAGGGCTGCCGCCATTGCTGTCCGTCGGCTGGGGCCCTTGCCTCCCGGCCGGCGCCCCTTGCCCGTCCTGGCGGCCGTCTTGGTGGGCGACGAAGCCGGGAAGGCTCCGGGGTTGTGTGTTGGCTGGATCTCCGGACCGCGGCGGAGAGCCGGTGGTGGAGGCGGCCGTTGGGTCGGCGTTTGGTGCGCTGAAAGCGACGCTGCTGAGAGCGAGGAGGACGAGGAAGAAGCTGAAGGAGCCGGCCATCATATATCGGTGCCCAGAAAAACGGCCAAGGGAATCCAACTCGGCGTGTGCCTTTGCCCGCCCCGTTGTCGTAAGACTCAACAGCTTCGACAGCCAGCTGTCTGTCTGCCTGCCTTGCGTTCTCGATAAGACTCGACTTCTACAAGGTGCCGCCGACAAAGGACCAGGAACACATCCCAACTACCCGCAAACAAATGACGGATATCTCGTAGCCACGTCCCAAGATGCCAGGAGACGACCGCGTGAAAAACGCCTGGCTGTTGCAACCGGTGGGAGTATCCTCGCGTTGCGTGGAGAAGGGTCTCGTTCGCTGCTAAGAGCGTGCGTGTTTCCGCAAGTGATAGAGCCAACGACGCCTTAGTATCAGAACAGAGACGAAAGATGATGAAGTCGTCGCAGGATGCGAGTTAGAAGGAAATGCGGATCGTGCCATGGGAGGGGGTGGGATAGATCGTGTCGCGGTGGCTCGGCGCGGGTGCCCGGGTGAAGCGGCTTACACGGGACTGTCGACGAGCTGCTCACATGGTCTTCTCCCCCCTCCGACGCCACCTTGAATCACCATTCACCAGCGCGCCCGCCAATCCGTTCCCCGAGCACACTCCACGGCCAAACAAGCCCCCGTCCATGCCGCCCTTTGTAAATTCCCGCCGAGCGACTGCGCGGCGTGCTTGCGGCCCATCTGGCCACGCCACGCCCACTCAGCTGCGGGCTGGTGCGTGTAGGGTAGCGGCTGTCACCTCTTAGACTTTGCGAGCTCGTATCGACACCCGCGGCGGAGGGAGCCGCCCCTCTGCTCCAGCAATCCCAAGGTATCACCGGAGCCAATCATATACGCCCTGGCCAGCGAGCGTCGGCGGGCGTTTGCTCAACTGCCGGGGGCGCCGTGGTATAGCCTGGCCATTCGCTGCCAGAGACGTGGGCGCAGCTGGCTGGCCCGCCGTGGGCTGCGGTTGGCCAACCAGTCCATTACCGCTCGACGACGCCGAGGCATCAACCACACTACGGAGTACTGGCAGACAATTTGTCGCCGGTGCATGGCGGTATGGCGGTGTGCGATGAGCAAGTGATGCATTCAGTAGTTCTACATTGTACGAGTACATGCTTCAATCCGTCCTGACGCCAATGCCATGCGTGCAATCTGAAACATCAAGAAGCCTTGCCATGCAAAAGAGCTGGCCAAGGGTGGGTATCGAGTCGCAACGCCATGCAAGATGCATCTTCTTCGTGCCCCTACAGCATCCCCCGTGCCTCCTTACTCGAGCTCGACCGCAACATCCATGCCCTCGTCTTGAGACGCGGCGACAGCATCCTGCAACACTCTCGGGTCCATCATCTCGGCCCAGGCCAACGTGCGCTGCCCGTCATCTGCACCTTCGTCTTCGCCGTCCGAGTCGGGCACTTCAAACTTGTCGTACACGCGCTCCCCCGTCCACTCGTCGTACGTCTTGTCTCTGTTCTCGCGGTCCCGCAGCGCCAGCAACACTTGCACCGTCTCGCCGTCGCTGCCAGCCAGCACCAGTCCCGTCTTTTGCACCATCTCGGGCTGCCATCGGGTAGCTTTGGACATTTCCATCTGCTTCCACGTGATAGCCATGCCTTCCCTCACCGCATCGGGCTCCAGCATGGCGAGGCTGGTGATGTCGGCAGGCAGGGCCGGCAGTATGTCTCCTGCTTTGGCTGGGTCGCCGGTGGGGGCCGGGCTCGCCTGCGCAGAGCTGCCCTCAGAGTTGGGGGCCATCTTCGCGTTCGCCTCGTCATCCAGGCCATCCGTCAGCATCCGACCAAAAGGGTTGATGCCCCCGGACTTTTGTCGCTTTGCCTGTCCGCCAGCCTCGTCCACGTACGAGTCGTCGTAATACTCTTCGCAAAATTCTTGCGAGTTGCGATTTCGCTTCCGCTTACCCTTCGGCTTGTACTGCTGCTGTGGATCCCAGCGCTGCTTGAACGGAAAAGGGGGCTCGCTCAGGACAATGCCTTCCTGGCAGCATTCGACGGCGCGATAAGTGACCTTTTGTCTCCACTCCTCCGGGTCGTCTACTGCGCATGGCTTCTCGCCAGCGTCTTCGTCGTCCGCCAGCCTCGGGTTGGCAAGTGGTCGAACGTCTTTCATTAGCCCTTGCTTGATCCTATCCGCGTCGGCTTTCGACTTAGGGGCTTTGAGTCCGAGAGCACCGAAGAGCAGTCTGCGACCAGCACCCATGTCGACGCGAGAGCGACGCTCTGCCGAGGCCTTGGAGCCGCTTTCCAGTGGGCTTTCCTCGCCAGTATTGTCAATCTTGGCGGCGACCTGGTCATTCTGGCCATTCGCCTCGGCGTCCAAAGCTGGCGAAATCGCTCGTAAGAGACGTGCCTTATGCTCCTGAAGCGCGTTGGAAGGATTTTCGTTGCTAGTCTCTGCCTGTTCTCCAGGGCCCTCTTTCAGCAGTGCGTTAAGCCTTCGTCTCCGAGCATTGCGCTTTTGTGTTTTGGTGAGGCCAGTCCCCAATGAAGTATCCTTAGGCGAAACCCGAGCACTACCTTGGATATTCTGGAAGTGGGCGTCCTTGGTGGATTGATTGCCGGATACAGTGTCGACTGGGGCACTGACAGGGACATCACTGCCGTCCGAATTGCTCGAATCGGTGTCAGAGCTGGAGCTGGAGTCAGAGCTGGAGCCGGAATCGCTGTCGTCGCTGTCATCGCTGTCGTCGCTGCCATTGCTGCTGCTTTCGTCGTTACTGCTGTCGTCGTCGCTGCTGGATTCCTTATTATTGCTTTCATCGCGGTCGCTTTGATCGCTAGAGTCGTCGCTGCTGCTTCCACTACTGGACGATGTGTCATCAGAGCCGCTCGACTCTTCGTCGTCATGCCCATTAGAGCGCTGAGCAGACTTGCTCTGCCCGCGACCGGACTCGCGGACCTTGATAGAATTGTCATTGGCCGGCTTCACTTCGATTGGGGCATCGGGCCCTTCATCCTCAACCTCTTGGATGAGAGGTCTTGGGGGACCTGGGGCTCGATGCAAACCCCCCAGTTCTGCATGGCGAAGGAAGTCTTCATCACCGTTCACAAGCCCCATCAACACATCGTCCAGCGAGTCTTTGAAGGCCGAGGTGGGATTGTTTCGCTGCTGCAGAGACAGGTAGGTCCGCTCCATGTGTTTGTGCTGCCGTAGGAACTCTGCTTCGACGGCGGCAGCGGGTATCGAGGGAAACGCTTCTTGTAGAGTCTTGAGGCAAGCCCCCTGTGAGCTGGGATTATGGCCGTTGCTGGGAGCTGCCGCGTGGCCATTGGGAGATGCAGGCTCTGCTTCGTCGTTGAGCGGGTCATTGCCGATAATCCTATTGTCTTCCAGCAGAAGCCTGACTTCCTCGTCAACGTCTGGGGCGCTATCTCCAGAGTCTTCCTCCTCCTCCTCCTCCATTTGGCCAACATAGCTGCCGTCGCTGTCGTCATCACCCGCTTCTTCCGAGTCGATGAAAGATCGGTCTTCAAAGGCAACTGAGTCAACTTCTGCCGCGACAAGCGCATCGCCGTCTGTAGGGTAATGCTCACCATCATGACGTTGCGACTCAGGGCCTTCCAGGTATAGATGATCTGGGACTTTATCATCCTCGAATCCCTCGTCTGGGTCATCGTGCTCGTAGTCGCTCGAGGCTCGAGGCCGTTTGCGGGGAGGTAGTTCGAGCGCGGGACGGTCTCGCGGTGTTCGCAGCCAGGGCCTGCCGAATGCAAGCCCATCGACAAGGTGTTTGCCATCAGCAGATATTTGATGACGGCCGCTTAGTCGCCGTCGGCGGAGATCGTCGCCCTGAAGGCACCGTATCCTGGGGCTGCTTGTTAGTTTCGGGCTTTGCAGATGGGGCCGATGACGGAGAGCTGTTGACGCAGTAAGGGGCTCACGGCTCACATACAGGATCTGATCTTCATCCTTGAGTATCAGCACGACCTGCTGAAAGTGTAGGCACTCGTAGCTCCCGCCCTTGCCGTCCGACAGCTCGACGACGTAATCCTCGAGCCCCCATTCGCCAGACTCTAGAGGCACGACGTCGTTGATCTGGGCGACGAGCTTGGACACGGTAAGGTCGTGTGAGCGCACGCAGGGCCAGACCAGCTTGACCTCAGGGACGCCGTTGCGCTGGATTGATACGCGCAGGCGGAGGGGGTCCTGCGACGACATGGTCGGCAACGCGGCTAGAGGCGCATGGCTTGCTCGTCGTTTTCGCGTGGCCGAGTGCTCGTCGATGCGAAGAGTCGGGCGGAGGGTGCTCTGTTGGCGCGACACGAAAACCACGCGTAGGCAGCAGACCGAGCACAAGGAGGAACAAGGGAAGGCGAAAAAGGTGACGAGGGAGCCTTGGGCTTTGTGAATGGGCCTACGGGCTATGCAGTGCAGGGAGGTAGGCAGGTGCGTCACGAGAAAATTCAAGGTGGGTCCCGGCCAGGGTCCCTCACCGAACTCACCGAACTCTCCGAGCCCATCGCAGTATCAGCGAGAACAGGCACATCGTGCTTCGTTTCACTGCTAATTGACTTGTACTTCGAGCCTCGCGGCTGGTATATGTCGATGCGCGCCTATATGGAAAATGCCGGCCCCATGCTCGTTTTAATTTACACGTCTGCAAGTCTTGGACTCGCAGCGCCGCCCAAGTCAGCCCAAACTCCGTCTTGTGCAAATGCCTGCCTCGAATAATCATCGCCCACCTGTGCCGCTTCTTTGGCGACTACGAGATGGTCATATCCAACATGTGTCCCATCTTTTCAATCTTGAGGTCATTGTTAGCGTGGCCCTACGAAGGACGTGTCTGAGAGCGAACCGACCTTTGTCTTGAGGTACCCTTCCACCTCCTGGCTGCGGAAGCCACCCTTGCCCTTCCACGATAGCGGTACCATGGCTACTCGCTCCCTGACGACAACCTCCCTGTTCGGGCCTTCTATGGCGCGGATCTTGTCCGGGTTGTTGGTCAGCAGCCGCACGTCCCGCTGGCCTAGGTCCATGAGCATCGCCGTGGCGAGGCCGTAGCTCCTCGCGTCGGCGGGATGCCGCAGCAGCAGGTTCGCCTCCACCGTGTCCGACCCTAGGTCCTGCAGATTGTATGCCTTGAGCTTCTCCCCGAGGCCAATGCCGCGGCCCTCCTGCCGCAGGTAGATGATGATGCCGCCACTCTTGTTGCCGGGGAGGCCCATCAGCCGGGCCGCCTCGTCCAGTTGCTCACCGCAGTCGCACCGCGCCGACCACGCCGTCTCCCCCGTGTAACATTCAGAGTGAATGCGCACCAGCGGCGGGTCTGGCAACGCGCCCTGGCCCTCCTCGCCTTGTGCACCTTCGCCCGCGGTCTTGCCGCTGGCCGTCCGTCCTGGGTATAGCCGTCCAGTGTATGCGCCCCGAATCATGCGATCCATCTCCGTCTCGCCCTCGCGCGGCGCGTCCAGGCTTGTGCTCCGGATATGATTTCCAAAGACAATGGCGAGGTGCTCCTTGCTGTCAACATTGTTGGTGTACAGGTGCAGGAACATCTCCGTACCCGCCACCGTCGGGATCCGTGCGCGGACGATGCATTGCACCTCGGGCAGCGTCTCGAGCAGCCGCGGCTTCTTGCTGCCGCACCCGCCGGAGGGGATGGAGCTGTCGACGGGCACGCCGCGCGGTCCGGCCGCCGTCGGTGTCTGCGTCCCCGGGGTCTGCGGGGGCGTGAAGGCTGGCGAGAGCAGCGACGGCGGGGGAGCCTGGGTCGCGCCCGCGGCCTGCAGGTGGCCTGGAGGCAATGACAGCTCATCTACCCGCTGCTGTCCAGGGTGAGTCGCATGGCTGCTACCGGCGGCGTCGACAGCAGTCGTCTGCGGGGAGTAGAATGACGGAAGCTGGCTCGAGTCGCCGAGGTCCGATCGATGGTCCGAGGGCATTTTGTCACGGGCGCAGTTGGCGACGGTTGGGCGACTCGCGTCACTCCGTCGGGTGATGCCTTGATCGAGGTCGCTTCGTGGCCACAGACTGCAATCGCATCGAGCGAGAGACCTGAGGTGGTGATTTGGTGGCCAAGTGCAGCAGATGATGCGGTCGCGGGACGGTCGCGCCGCCAGCATGTGGGTGCGGCGTTGCAGGCCACGGCATTAGTCAGGTGCGCCGGCCCGGGGGCAAAGCCGCTGGTGGAAGGTTTGGAACCTCGGCGAACTGCGGGGGATTGGCGGGGCCCCTGCAGGTTAATGGATTCGGACCCTGTCGAACCGAGACGACGTCTGATCACCGCGAACCTGTTCACGAAGCCATCGAACCATAAAAGTTACATAGGAGAAATTCTACACAAGAGAAATTTCGTGCGCCGCGCCGGGGAGATTCCCTGGCGATTTGTGCCTTGACGCCGACTGTGGCTGTCGTCGGCGCAGCCACTTTATCCCTCGTCGCTCCTTAGTGAGCGGAAAACGACAATCGGCCAAGGCAAGGATCAAATGTTAAGGGAGCCAAATGCAGCAAAACACGTCAGTAGCGTTAGGACTGATCTTTTTGAGGTTATGCCGAGTGGTCAACCTTCTGATTTCCATACGGCTGTGCCGAGCTCGCTTTGAACCAGTTGCTTCGCAATACTGCAGCGGCAATGGGAAGCATGGAAGTCATTCATCACGCGAGGCATATGGATAGGCTTGTAGGAAAGAAAGTCCGTCCAGTTCAACTGGGTATGTTTAAAATTGGTCATCTATGGTCGTCCATCATCTCTAAATCTATTCCGTGTCTATCCACTTAGGCAGTGTAGGTCTTGCCAGTGCCGTAGGCGACGTTGGTGACCGGCATGTTGAGAGTGTTCTGCGCACCCAGGGTGTGAGGGCAGCTGGGCTGGTTGCTCGTGTTGAGGTCGAGCGTGCAAACCTCATCGTAGCCAGTGTGGCACTGGGGGTCGTTGATGTTGATGAGCTCGAGGTTCTTGCCGACCCAGGTGTCGCTACCGCAGGAAGAGGCGAAGCCCATGGAGTTGGCGGCAGAGAGGGGCAGCTTGCCGTTATCCAACAGGTCCGCGCACTCGGAAGGATCGACGAACTCGTAGTCCATGTCGACGCCGCCGCCAGTCGTGGGGTCAGAGGTGGCGCTCTGGCCGGTGGTGAGCTGGTTCCACGCATCGTAGGAGATGTCGTGGGCGCCGGCAGAAGAGTCAATCTTCAGCACGTGCAGGCTGTTGGCGCCGTTGGTGAGCTTGACGCAGATGTTGTTGCAGTCGACAGAGCCGGGCCAGTAGGCGACGCGGTTGGTGTTGATCTTGCAGCCGAGGACGCCGACAGACGACGAGTACTGCTCGTGGGGGGTGACGCTGACGGTCGTGCCGCGCTTGGCCGGGACGGCAGAGACGACGGCCGAAGCGGCGAGGACGGTGCTGAGAGTGAAGAGCATGGTTGCTGCTGTGGGTGTTTTGGAAAAAACAAGAAGGATTGGACTTGTTGTAGTTGGAAGTTTCGTGAAGACAAGGAATGTGTCTTATAAGAACAGCTCTCAAAAGAATGAAGAGACTGAAGAGAATGTATGTGTTTGCTAGAAGAAAGGATCTATCCTCGACACGTCGAGACGGGGGTCTTTTATACCTTTCAGGGGCATCACATCCCCCCATCCAACACAATGGAGCGGAGCATGCACGAGTAAGACCCGGTGCAGAGACTTACACGCAAGGTGGAGGCGGAGAAGGGACGCAAGAGTGCTGTTCCCCAGAAGAACTGGGGCGGGTGACTGACTCTTTCACGATTCGATCCGATTCGAGTGGGCACATGCGAGTGCGCGAAAAGATTGCGACGTTAGCCACGTAGGGACGCCGTTCTTTGCGCCGTTCCATCCTCCTTCCCCACCACCAACTGTCATCGGAGTCGCGCCGAGCGGCCGGACGGGGGCATGGACCCGCGTGGGGGAACCACGGCCATACTCGTGGAGGATGGGTGGGAGGGATGGAGGGTACGCGGCAGAGCGGCTCCAGTGCCTGACTGACTGAGTCGTCCCGGCGGCGGGTGGCTTGAGGGGCCCAGGAACCATTGCACAAGGCCTCACCGCCGCCAAGCAACTGCGGACGAGCCAACGTGGAATAGGCTGCAATGGGCAGGCCGTGTGCCGCGCGCCAGCCCAAGCGCCGGCTGCGAAACGCCCCCATGGCCGCCCCGCAGGATCATTTGGCTCTCGCAAACATCTCGCTTGCGACGCTGCGGCTTGCGGAGATTCCAGGACCAGAGCCCTCCCAACGTGGCTACCGCCTCTGAGTTGTCAGATCATGGCGCCAACGGCCTGTGTTGGGGGCCGGTAAACGGCACAAAGGCATTGTCCTCCACCCCATGCCTCGCGGAACATTGGCGCCGCATGGGAAGAGAGTTTAAAGAAAATCCTTGACTCTGACGTCGTTGCGGACAATGAGAGATGAATAAGCAGCGCCTGCGAAAACGTCGAACTCGACTCCGGTAGCGGTTTTCTTTCTGGAAGACGGAAAACTGGGGATGGCGTCGTTGGTGAGCGGAGGGGTGGAGCTTTGCCTTTTGGCCGTCTCTGCGGCACGTGGGGCACGCAGAGCACGGTCGCCCAAATCGTACCAACACGGTGGCTCGGAATCCATTTTGGGGCTGCCAACTTTTTGGGCCGCCGCCACTGACAGACCACTCCTGCCCTTTGCGGCCAGCAAGTCGCCTGAGGCACCAAGGTGTGGTGGCATCCTCGCTGCGGCAGCGCACGCCAGCGCACGGCAGACACGGCATGGGCGTGGGTGCCTGAGGCCGCAGCTCGCGCAACACGCAACAGATGCCTCCGGGGCGTCTGGGTTGAGGGCCGCCGGCGCGCTGAGGGTGGGTGGTCATGAGTTATTGGCAACGCTCGCGCCGTTGCTGGACGCGCCTTTGGGGGCTTTCTCGAATCAGCACGCGGTCCGTCGCAGCGGCACCCAGGCACTCACGTCCCCCCTCCGCAGCCATGCCGCAGGAACGAAAAGTTTGATGTGGTTGCGCTGCGGGAAGCCGCCGGAGAGGCGCCTGGCTGTCCCGGCTGCTCAGGGGCTGCCGCGCTCCCGTGGACGAGACGCCGTGGATCGCCAGGGGCACCCCTGGAAGCCGCTGCGATGCTGCATGCTGGCGTCAACTGCGAACGAATGCCGTCGCGATGTTGTGCTTCCGAGGAATGGACGTTGCAGGCGACGACGTTGACAGCGGGTACGTTGGCGCTTATGCAGTGGAGGCGTCCTGCATGTGTGGGCCAACTGAGGGGCCCCTGAATGCGGGTGACAATGGGGGGGCCACGGATCGTGAAACTTGAGGATCGGCCGGCCGTGCTGCCCCGTACCGCGGGCCGCGTCCCTCGGCGGCAGCGTCTTCTGAGTCAAGGGACGTCGCAGGTTTCTACAACAAGGAACAGGAGCATGAGGCTGTTGCCTGGCTCTTAGAGGCAGGATATGCGTCGTCTTTCTGTCTCGCATGCGACCGATTTCTCGTTGCTTCGTCGGGCGAGCGAATGACTATGGCAGATGCCACTCGGCGAGTAACTCAACTCAAAGACTCCAAGCATCTGAGCTCCAAGGGACTGTAAACACCGGCAGCAATAGCTGGGCATCGACGCCCTAGGTCCAGCGTCCTCTGGCTATTCCTCATACCGAACTTTGACGAGCTCTTGCTTAATGCTGTGCCTCACTCATATAGCTCCGATCAATGCTGGTTTGTTTTTCTTCATTTCGCCGACTATTTCTGCCAAGTCGGAAGATCCCTAGCCTCTGCCACCATGTCAATCCTTGCTCATAACAAGGCCAGCGAGAATCTGCGGAGAACGTAGATTTGCGGGGGGTTCTGGCGTCGCCACTGCCCCAGACTTGGATGCGATGCGGGCCATGGCGCACTGGATCTAGATCATGAACATCACCGAGCTGACTCGCAGACCATTGCATACCCGTGGTAAACGAAGAGACACTTGTTGCTTCTGGAGGCAAACTTCTCCGGTTTTAGCAGCGGATCGCGGCGAGATCTGGCTCCATGATCACGGACTGTGGTCCGTTCCGCGCGCGTTTGCGAAGTGGAACTTCCCCGGGATTCACGATGACGCTGAGATTGACAAGCAGGTTGCATAGGATTACATAGATGGAGCTTAAAGCAAGATGGATCACTTTTACTCAAGTCTCGAGTGTTCTGAGCCGGTCGTAACTAACCACGATAGCGATCCAGCCGGGAGCCGTACCAGATGTTGTGCACACTTATGTGCTTGGCTACCAAGAAGCCAAGCGAGCAGGGCATGCATGTCGAAGACATGTAGTGAGGTATTAAGCCCTCCGCCTGCAATAGCCAGAGCAGTCCAAATTGGAGAGCGTAATTAAGTTTTCTGGCTTGCAAGTACCTGGAGTGTACGAAGATTTCCGTCTCGCCCCAGTTCTGCTTTCCATGACTCGATCTCTCTCAGGCTGCCGTCAAGGATGTAGGAGTCCACTAGATGGTATCAACCCACCCCGCAAAACCGGTCGGTACTGCCCCGTTGTAGGCGAACAGAGGACATTCTGATGCATTGACGAAGGCCCTTGACCAGAGAGACGAACGGGATGACTTCTTTACGAAGCTCGGGCGTTATTACCGACAAGAGCCTCGGCAAAGACTGAGCAGTTTTGATTGGCCATTGTAGCACTTTCAATCGATGCTAAGAGAGGCCCTCGTTGGTTCAAGACCTTGCTCCATGGCACCGAGCAAGAGGAACTCGTCTTCGCTTCCGGCTTCACTTGGAGGCCGTGGCAGGAGCCACCGCAGCGGCGCCAACTCCTTCAGGAGGGCTGACGGATTTTGCCGGCAACATGTCGATTCCCCCGATCAGCATGCATGACTGCCACTGGATGGTGGTTGCTACACTCGTGGGGTCTTGACTCTTGAATCTTGAGTCGTGCAGAGGCGCAGCGCGGACTGCAGCTTAGGATCAAGTGCTGGTGCCAAAGTTTCCATGTGAGTGTTTTTGCTGCATCGGAATGCATCGGGCGTCGGCGAAAAGGGACCAGTTTTACACATACTTCGCGTAGCTTGGCACCAATGCCGAGACCGGCAGATTCGCGCTCACAGCGAACCAGATGCAAATCGTTCAGGGAACCTCGGGTGGCTGTAGACTGCCAAAGAATACATGTGAATATTTCCCCTCGGTTTTGCTTGCTTCCTTAGTGATGGCAGGGTGAATGAACGAGCGACGAGCGCTTGCGGGATGGAAGCAGTTGTGATTGGCTGCTTCGAGATTGAGAAGTGTTTGTGCAAGTCTGCCAACATTGTTCATGGTGGGATCTCTTGAAGCAAGTAAGGCGGGATTACCTGAGAATTTTGCTCTAGATCCTCAAAACCTTCCATGCTATGTATCGTGACAGTACGGACTACGGAGCACGCAGCGCCTGCTTCGGATACTGAAACTGGCGCTGTGCTTTGACGATCAATGGCGAACGCCCACGCTGAGCGCAGCCCCACCTCGGTGAGGCTTTGCGATAATCGATAACGGCTACCCAAAAAAATTTCCCAGTGGTGCTGCGATCACCTCCAACTCCAGGAGCAGCAGTAGCCGCCAGTAGCAGGACGCCAATATGCCTGCCGTCGCGTCGCCCAAGCCGGCGACTCCAAAGGCTGACAAGAAGCACAAAAAAGACAAGTCTTCCAAGTCTGACAAGAAGCGCGCTCGAGAGGAAGACGCGGTAGCCGACGCCGATCGAAAGCACAAGAAGTCCAAGAGCGTCACCGCCCCCGCGGTCCTGCCCGAGGAGGTGGACACCAGCTCCGAGCCGAGAAAGAAGGATACGAAGAAAAGCGACAAGAAGGGCAAGCATGGGGGCGAGGCTGCCTTGCAAGGCGAAGATGCGTCGACTACCGAGCCTGTGAAGGAGACGAAGAAGAAGCACAAGAAGAAGCCCAAGGAGGCTGGCGACGCGACCAATGAAGACGCCGCTGCGCCGATGGAAGTCGGTGACGAAGGCACTGACAAGAAACACAAGAAGAAGAAGAACAAGGATGCGCCTGTCGCGGACGAGGTTGTCGATGAGGCTGCCGACGGGAAGAAGAAGAAGAGGTCTAAGAAGCATGCCGTCGAGGTTGCTGAGAACGCTACATCCTCGACACAAGAGCCAGCAGACCCCGATGCTATGGATGTTGACCAACCCACAAAGTCTACGCCTAGCATTTACCAGCCTCCAGACATGCCGGCCAATCCCCAGTTTCCATTCTTCTCCCAGACGGTCTCCCTCTACGAGCCACTATACCCCACCGGCTGGGCGCAACCCGTCAGCAACGCGCAGTACCAGCACCTCCAGCATCTGCAGAATAAATATGTCCCATCGCTGCGGGGAGTCCTGCTAGACTACAAAAACGTGGCCATCGGGCCAACTCCAGGGCGCCAAGGAGCAGCGACCGATGACGACACGCCTACTACGGTTCTTTCTCAAAACGAATATGCCGTGGGCTTTGGTTGGATTACGGCCGATGTCGAGCTCTTTGTACCGAGTCGCGGTGCTTGGATGGAGGGCAGCGTCAACCTCCAGACGGAGGGCCACATTGGCGTCGTCTGCTTCGGCAAGTTCAATGCTTCGATTGAGGCACGCCGCCTGCCCCCCGCCTGGAAGTGGGTGTCAAACGAGTCGCCTGATGCGCAGGGCTTTGAAGAGACTGCATCGGTCATCACCGCTGACGACCACGGCGTCGTCCGACAAGTTCACAGCACTGGCTTCTGGGTCGACGGCAGTGGCAACAGGGTCAAGGGAAAGATTCGCTTTCGAATACGGAATTTCGACGCGGGGACTAGCGGCGAGACGAGTTACTTGAGCCTGGAGGGCACAATGCTGGACAAGGATAGCGAGAAGAAGCTTGTCAAGGAAGAAGCCCGCACGGCGCAGATGAGGCGCGAGAAGAAGGGCGGGCAGAAGACCGAGCGACGAAGGGCACCAGACTTTAGCATGACTCGCTTCGTGGACGAGGAGGAGGAGGAGGAGCAGCAGCAGCAGCAGGCTGAAGCGCAGGAGAGTGAAGAGGCAAAGCCGGAGCCGTGGACTGTGAGCCGCGCGCAAAGCGAGGAGCAGGACTAGAGAGCGAGCATTTGCGGCTTAATACCTTGTTGAGTTTCGTTATGGAGTTATTGTGACGCCCCGAGGGGCGCTCTTCAGGCTATTTGCAAAGTAGTAAATTCCATGGCCCATGGCACGACATAAACGCCTACACCCTGCTAGAAACATGACAACCTGTGTGCACTGATATGTGAAGATACAATGCAGGGGGGAAACCAGAGCATGTCACAGATTGATAGCCTTGCTCTCAGGTCAAGCAGCGGCCCTGACCATTGGCTCCCACGGTTTTGCCATATTCCACAAGTACATTTCCCCGATGGACTCGCTGCCAGTGCCCAGGCCTTTGACGAAGACGTGCTGGATGAGGGAAGCTTCGGAGAAGAGAGGCGCCACGGAAGACACCATGTCCCACGTGACGTTTGCGCAGTTCATCCAGGGCGGCCGCGATTTAAACATGTCAACCTTGGCCTTATAGGTATCCCAGTCCGCCGAGTGGTCTTTGACAACTACTTGGAAGCGGACACCCTGGATGTCAATGATGATGCGCTGCACCGTAGAATTGGGGAAGCCGTGTGAATACCCGCTGCTGAGCACCCACGAGTAATCTCTTTGATCACCGCTGCTTTCCCAATCGTACCAAACAGCAGTGCCACGCCCGGAGAAGTCATCAAGCATGAGGCGCGCCTCGGCGTCGAAGCGTAGCGCGCAGTGCCGTGGGGCGATGCCCTGCAGCGGGGGCAGGACAACGTCGCAGCGGGAGTCGGAGCCGAGAATGAAACTGCCAGGCTGGTTCGGGATCTGTCCGAATGAGAGCTGGATGGCACGTTTTGGGGCGAAGGGACCGAGGCTGGAGATATGCGGTGGTGCAGAAGCAGAGCGGAGGGCATTTGACGGCAAGTTTGTAGCTTCGTCGGCAGGAGTGCCGTATGCCGTGGGAACCAGCCAGGCGATGATGTCGTTGGAGCTCATGATTAATGCTGAGAAGAGCTGGACGAAGAAATCAAAACAATAGTATGAAGATATGTAGCCGTAGAATTGAAGTGGCGAGGGAGTGGTTGAGTGACACGATAGTCTCTCGAAACGATGAACCGGATATACAAACGAGAGAGGTCGGCGATCTTTTCGCAGTTGACTGAATGCTAACGACACAAGTCTATGGCAAGTTTGACATATCAGGCATGGTAGCCATTCTAGTTATACAATATACGGACATCGGTGCCGGTTTTGGACAGCCCAATGACCATGAAGCACCACCCGTCGCGCGACGACTCAAACGCGTGATGGTTGCATGGACAACGACCAGCCAGCCTCGCCCGCCACGACGCGTCCACGACGTGAAATCACCTGACGTCGTGAAAGAATGGACGCCGAGCCAGAGTATAGGGTTAAAGGCACCGCGCGGCGTGAATGGGATGGGGAGCCTGGTGCGTGGCGGATTCACGGCCTCTGGCGGCGTTTGTGAGCCAATCAATCAACCGCGCGCAGCGGTAAGGGCGACACGGGAACCATGGGCAACGCGTCGCTGGCGGACAGTCTCTGGCTCGAGACTGTGGAATTGATCGTGTGAGTCATGGTCAGCAAGTGTGGGGGAGTTTTCACTTGTTCACGCCGCTTGCGAGAGTTGGTGGCGGTGTTGCTCTGATGAGGCATGGCGAAACCAGCACAGGCGTTGGTCACCAATGGCGTAGCATTTGGTTCACGTTACAAGTTGAGCTTGCAACGACAAGGCTGTACAAGTGACGTGGGCATGCGAGAGCCAGTTCGATGGACTCCATTGTGCATCGCTGCTGCTTTTGGTGAGAGAGCAGAGGTTTCGAGACGAGCATCCAACCTTCAGCCAACAACCAGCCAGCGTACGATGAAACCATCTATGTTCGGCATTGAATCAGCTGAATCTTTTCAGGAAGCAACAGACTGGCATGAAGTGCATCCTTGTGGCATGACCTTTTGCCGACTTCCTCGTAAACTGACTTGGCATGACCACGGTAGATCATTGCTGGAGGCTGACAACTCAGAGTGCAGATGGCTCTGAATGACGCACTGGTCGATGCTCGATAATTTAGGTCTTCCTATAGGCTGCTTTTGCAAGCAGAAGGCTTTCCCCATGGTGAAAGAATCGAGAGCACCCCAGCATTGGCTGTGTTGGTGCTCCGTAGAGTGAGGTCGTTCTGTATTAAACCTCACAGGCTTACCTTTGTGGCGCCATTGCTAGAGGTGCCTGAAATGTCAGGCCCCCACATTTTCACCACCGTGCCGACCTTGAACCGACGAGGACCTCAATCCAGCGCTACCTTCCTCCCATCACCGCGTCATCAACAGCCAATTGAACCATCAAAATGGCGTCCGACACATCCTCAGAGCCGCGGCGTACGACACCCAGCCGCCACCGTTCGAAAGAAGCCCATTGCTGACACCTACACTACAGAAGCGACCCGCGAGGAGATGCGCGATGCGCGCCTGCCCATCGCCTACCGAGACAGCTGTGCGCACCTCCTGATCCCCCTCAACAAATGCCGACGGGAGACGTGGTATGCGCCATGGAAGTGCGGCGTAAGCTTTCTCCCTCTTGTCGAGTTGAGCTGTGGTGGTGTTGCCCTTGGACTTTTTGCTGACAGAGTGCCGGCAGGACGAGAGACATAGCTACGAAAAGTGCCAGTACGTCGAGTTCAAGAAGCGCGTGGCCAAGATGGACGAACTGCGGGAGGCCAAGGGCGGCGAGAGGACCAACTAGGCGACGCGATGCGACACGAGGCGAAGCGAGGCGATACGACGTGTACATATAGTGTATTGCGGGAGCGGGAATAGAGCATTGAGGACACGAACTTTGCGGTGAGGGTGGCTGGTGACTGTGACCGTCAGCGCAAGAAAATTTCTTTGAGAGTTGCGTGACGCTCGTTGGCGATGCTGACGGTATCAAGGCACGGAAGTGGAAGGGCCATCAGGGCATCCAAATGTAACGTTGGCCCTACGACCTTTCCAGCGGTGTCTGCGACAAAGGGTCCACGAGAAATGCCTACAGAAAGAAGGATTTCATCAAGATCCATCCAGAGACCAAAAGAAATTTGCACAGCCCAGCTCCCTGGAGTGGCGACGGTGACGCCCAAGACCAGGCTCTGTTTGGTCCGGGTGCTATGACGCATCTTTTGGCGCACCGTGCGGCTTGGCCTCGAGTATGCGGCTGTGGAAAACACCCCTTCAGAGCAGTCAGGAGTGCATGAAAGTATTGCTTATGCTGACGGCCGTGGAGCCGAGCGAGTTGAGCAGCGAGCGGCTCGAGAGAACCTTTCACAAGACGGATGTCACCACGGATGATGCCCGTTGACTAGGTTGACGCAGTGCTAGGGGTGCCGGTATGATTTCAGCCGCTCCAAAGCCGTTGACGGCGGCTAACTATGGCAGAGAAGCCAAACGCAAGACCGTGCGTTTGTGGAAGGGCACGGAGAGGTGCCAAGGCTCCCCCACATGCCACTCATGCTATGTCTGGGGTAGTACACTTTGCCAGCCCTCAGCAATTGCTTCTCTTCCCTTTCCATTCTTCAGAAGCAGCGAAGATGCGTTGCGCATCCTCTCCCTGCTCTGGATTCCTCAAAACGCCCGGCCTTGCGTCCCAGTTCGAGACTACTGATTCCAAATCAGGGCATCATAGATGTTTGCTGAGGGCACTGCAGCGTGGCCATGACCACCTACCTTAAGAGCATTTGTCCGTCATTGCGCAAATTGCCAAGTTGAGATATTCTCCAGGGTGGACACCTGGAAATTGGTGTCTGCTCACCTTGCTGCAGGGAGACGAAAAGGCTTTTGGAGAGATGGCACAGCCTTCAAGCAATATGATACTTGTATGTAGCACGTTTGGTAATTGCGTTGGATACCAAGTGTCGCATTTAACGGCTTCATCGCATCCTCGTAATACTACATCACATATGACCCGCCACCCCTTCGCGCTCCCCGCAATCGCATGTCTACGACGTATTAGGCGTAATTGGCCAAGCCTCGCAGGCACTATTCGGGGCAGCACCGTGCCGTAGGCTAAGGATCTAGAGTATCCAGAGATGCTAACCTGTGCCTAAGGTAGTATCTCGATTAGTTCTAATATAGTTAATAAAATGGCTAGTTAGGAGCGTTAGGGCATCATCGTACTATCGGCGTATCTCGGAATTAGCTTATAGTTTATATTTAAGTGAAAGTTGTAAGTCGTGTTAGATTATTGGTCAGGCGTGAATGCGACCATGGCTTGTATCTTTGTCAGTTGCCTGTAAATTAGTAGAGTCGTGCTGTCGCGATGCTTGTGCTGGTAGCAAGAGTTCCCCTGTCCGTGGCGGCATGGGCCCATTGTTGCTACGTCGCCCCCCCTGAATAGTTTGGCCTCCTACCTACCTCCAACAAGGCCGCACGGAACATAACACGGACTGACAGTGTGAGGTGATACCGAAGAAGAAAACGTGACATGTTACCTGGCTGAAATCAGTCGATACTGACGTCCAAAGCATTGCGGGAGATGGTCAAATGATTCCTCCCGGGTCGTCAGCGCGAGTGACCTCAAATTATACATGTCAAAATTTCTTGGGCGCAGAAATCTTGAGTGAGTGCTTGCGCCGACCTTGTCCCTGGTCGCTGGTTGAGTTACTGAATCAGTGACATACTATGGAAGGGCGGCATTTCAAGCGAGAAAGAATAAATGTCACTTCTAGATCACGAGATTTGGTCCTACTCAATCCTACAATTGGGACCCAAGATATAAGAGCTACCTTCAAAGACCCGATACATATTTTCTTCTATTTTTCCTCCTTTTTGCGAGACAATAGATCTATATCTGCTGTTAACCGTCCATAATGTTTCTCAAGATATTGACCATTCTTCTAGGTGTTGCAGTCGCGGTCCAGGCAGTCCCAGCAGAATGGTTTGTCGACGACGGTACGTTCTATTCAATACCCGAAAGCTGCGAATACGGTGACTGACTCTAGGTTAGGAAATAAGGTTGAACCAGTTCATGATGGGGGCTTTAAGCGATTCTCATTCGTAACCGCTCACCTGAGCGTCGGACACAAGCTCGCTCGCTCCTCCGCGCCACATTACCATGGTGAAGACAAGGACCAGAACTTGACCTCAGCTTCAATCAAGTTCCTGAAGGAAAAGAAAATTACTCATGTAATTGCCTCAATAGCGAGGCAAATGCCGTGCATATAAAAAACGCTCTCAAAGCTGCCGATATCAAATACACACCGCTGCCTGTCAAGGACTTCGGGGTCCCCACCAACAACGACTTCGTAAAGGGATACAACGCATTCAAGAAAAATAGCGATGGCGTCACTCTGGTATGGTGTGGCTACGGCCACGGCCGGACTGGCACGTTGGTCTCGGCCTTGCAGATATATGACGAGAGGAAGAGAGACGAGTCGTGGCGGCAAGCACTTACGAAGGAGGATTACGACGCGAACGAGGTCGAGGAAGACGAACAGATTGCCGCGCTTGAGAAACTGCAGAGAAAAATCGGCCTGAAAAAAAAGGGAGGACCCACTTGGCGGATTGACCTGGATTCTGAGGATTGAACGTCTTTAATCGTCCATCGGTGTGAGAGCCTTGCAATCAGTCAGGTAGGGGCTCAAACCAAGCGACTGTGGCCATATGTGCAAGTGGATTCATCTGGGATGGCATTTTGTCTTGCCAAAGAGTTCTCGTAACAAGCGCATCTCATGTATATATCTTCTTTGCAATATGTTTTTTATTGCTCCATTCTAACATGAGCACGCGGCTCATCACTGCTGGTCGAGACCACGTGTATGACTTATCGTCTCTGCATATGTGCCGCCAAGATGAAGCCGGGTCCTTGTAGTCCAACCTCTTTGTCGATTTTTGGGCTTCAATACTTGCTTGAAAAAGGTCACATGGCCATTCCATGTCAAGCTTGCCCTTCTTTAAGCTCCGAAAGTGTTTGGATTACATGCCCGCGACTCGGCCATCGCCCGACCTACGGCGCCCCACAAACAACTCCGCCTGGCGCAGCGATGCGCCACGGCGCCAGAAGTGGAGATTTGCTGCTCCCGGGATGCGGACTTGGCTGCTCCCGATATATATAGATTCGAGGCGGACTTTATCACTGATTCGCTTCACGAACGACCGCTTCTTTGTGATGGAATTGCAACAGATGCTGCGGATTTCAGTGTTTCGTAGCTCCGGAAGGAGGATGTCCCTATTGATGTTTTTCCCGGGAAAGAGTCCGCCCCGACGTTCTGGTTCAAGTATAAATGCATCTGAGCCACCACTGCAGGATGAGGACATTGTGACCAAGCCAACCAGCCTTTCGCATGCGAAGTCTCTTCAAATTCCTGGATAATGCGATTTGACTGAGACCAAGCTCAATAGGCCAAACCATTTGCAACTTCGCCCTCCTACGATTACAATGCCTCTCTTCCAGCCGACAGTTCCACCACTGCGCGAGGGCATCGACCTCACCGGAAGAGTTGCCATAGTAACCGGTGCAACCGCAGGAATCGGTCTTGAGATCTCTCGGCAGCTTCTCGAGCGCAGAATCTCGATCCTGGTACTGGCTGTGCGCAATGTCCCGAAGGGAGAAGCTGTGAGGGACTCGCTGGCCAAAGAGCCGGGAATCGCATCGATCAACCCAAGTGCGTCGATCAAGGTCATGAAGCTCGACGCCGAAGACTACGCCAGCGTCATCGTGTTCCTGGCCGAGTTCCATAAGTCCTTCTCGGAGCTGCACATTGTCATGCTGAATGCGGGCATCGGTGATTTCCACGCGGGGCTCGCCAAGACAGGGCACGAGCGCAACATGCAGGTCAACTACCTCTCCAATGTACTCCTTACGCTGGGCCTGGTTTCTGTTCTCGAGACGACGGCCTCGAAGACCGGAAAGCCGGGGCGTGTAACCCTTACGGGCAGCAGGATGGACGCCATGACGAGCCTCAACAAACGGGCGCCGCTGCAGCCAGGCGAGAAAGTGTTGCAGCACTTTGACAAATTGAGCAAGGGCCGTACATATAACTTCAGCGGCTACATGGATAGCAAATGTCTCTGGATGTTGTTCCAGATGGAGATTGCGAAGCACTACAGCAGCCGCAGAGTGATTGTGAACAGCTTCTGCCCGGGAATGGTCGACACGGGATTGACGGACATACTGCCGACATACTTTCGCATACCGGTCGTGTTGGTTAAGGCTATCAGGGCGCGCACCGTCGACAAGGCGGGCTGGGTCGCGTTGAACGCCGCAGTCGTAGCTGGGGCTGAGACGCACGGAGAGTTGCTTGGCGACATGTCAATCGAGAAGTAAGCTCTCTTGCCCTCTCATTCGCTTCCAGGAGCTGGCGTAGCTATTGACTATTCGAAACCAGGCCGTCTGCATTTGTCAGCTCAGACGAAGGACAGAGGATCCAGAAGATGCTATGGAATGAGACGATCGAGGAGATGGAGCCGCTCGTCGCTATACCTACGTGGATGCACAAGCTGTGAAGTTTGCCAAAGAGTAAGAGGAAGGTTAACGCGTGGCAACAGGTGATGAACGGCGGCATTTGGGCAAATATTGACGTTGGTCATGATGTCATAACTGCAAGGCCGGCACGCGGAAGGATGGTCTGATCCTGTAGCTTGGCACCATTATTCACATGCATTAGAGACTCATGCCATTCTTTGTGATATGCTGCATCGCAAGTCAGGCCTGAGAGGACCAGTGAAGTCGGCGGGAGCCACTGGTGTCGGCAGATCAGCGTTCTGACGTAACCACTTGTAACGTCGGACCTGTATTCCTCCAGCTCGCGGGGCGCGCGTCCTTGGAAATGCAAGCTGTACGGTATGAGCAAGGGGAGAGCGTTCTTGGCGGCCGTACTCCGGTAGATATTATTCACCCGTATTCCCCAAACAGAATAGAACAAGCGCGGAACCAAGGTTGGCGGCAAAGATGTGCTTACCTTAAGCATAACGGGTGCCTAGAGCGAGCTTGTTTGGTACGACACGGTGTACGCGGCCCGCTTGCCTGCAGACGTGATTGGGGGTTCGAAGAGCTGTGGCACTGATCGCTACGATCTTCGGCAGGGCTGAGAAATATCGCCTCGGATGACTGCTGTCCCTGGTCCCACGGCCACTCCCCCGTATGCTAAATTCATGCCCATGACGGACGAGGCTTGAATCGTTGACCTTCTATGGTTGCACACGTTACGAGCTAATCATTGCTGGCATCTCTAGTATCCGACTCTCATTCCGCCGTACCGATGAGCAGTGCCCCTGTCGGTGAACAAAGAAACAAAAACCGGATCGGGCGTATGCGTCATGGGCTTCAGCCGCCCAACAGCGAACTTTCCCGCTCCATCCTTCGTGTTCTGACCTTTTAGGAAACGACTGCGAGACGATTGCTGCTTATGTTTTATTGACGCTACTTCTACTGCCCTTGTCAGCGGACAGTCGGAACCCCCCGCTCTGTACCTGGGAACACATGCCCGTAAGGCCCTGGTCTAGAGAGCTCTATTGATTGTATGCGGCTTGGGATTTTGCCAAGCCTGTTGAGCTGAATGAGCTGACCCGAAGGGTGGCGACACACGGAAACGATGTCAATACTTTGAGAAATAGAAAGTATATAAACGGCTCTTCAATGTCATGTTGGATCACTAACCATCGCATCGATTCAGCATCTATCTCTGACATCAAGTCGCGCTCAATCGTCTTGTACAACGCTTCCGCCCTTGTGAGTTCGAAACGACCAAGTTCAAGATGAAATTCTCTCTTGCCAGCACCGTGGCCATCCTCGCCGCGTCCGCGTCGGCGGCGCCATTCTCTTCCGCCGAGACGCCGGCTTCCATCGCCCGCTCACATCTCGAGAACCGCGCCACCACTTGCTCTGCCGCAGCTACGGACAACCTCGTCTTCAAGGTTTCGATTGGGACCTTCGAGAAGGCACGCAACAGCAAGAACCCGTCCAAGTGCAACTGGATCTCGGACAACTGCTCGTGGTCGCCCGACAAGCCCGACGGCTTCAACTTCATCCCCAGCTGCCACCGGCATGACTTTGGCTACCGCAACACAAAGGCGCAGCATCGCTTCACCAAGGCTATGAAGAAGCGCATCGACGATAACTTCAAGAAGGACCTGTACAAGTACTGTTCTCAATTCTCTGGTATCTGGTCCTTTAAGGGCGTCGAGTGTCGCCGCTTGGCGGATATTTACGTCGCGGCTGTGCGCAAGTTTGGCAAGCGCGATGACGAGGGCGCCATATTGGAGGATGGGGATATTTCGTTTACCAAGCGCGATGATAGCGTCTTAGACATCCCTGTGGATGACGATATTCCCGACCAGAAAATCCCCGAGGTCCAGGACGATGATGGTGTTGACGTCGACGATCTTGATGCCTTCTTCAATCAGGAGTAGAGCTTGGGTGCATACATGTATGCACATGTATCATACATGCCTAGCCACACTTACATGTTTGTCAAGTCAAGAGATTTAAAGCTTATATTGAGTAAGCAAGCATGAACGGTCCCGTCCGGACTAATGAATTAAGTATCTCCGTGCCATGGCCTGAGCATATGCGCACGGGTGCCTTGAAATTCGCAGACTTCTTCCGACAAGAACCAGAGACTCCTCTAAATTGCCACGCTGTTGTGCTCTGGACCATGTAGCCATGCGAATATGGATCGTGACCACATGAGACCCTGAGAGTTGGTAGTTGATGACGATTTTTGGGGATTCTATCCTGGGGTTATCCGCGTCAACTTCAGTCCTTCAACTTGCCCAATGACTAGGCCAGGACTAGTGGTAGCCGCAGCGTAACCCGTCATGATCTGTTTAGACATGGGATACAAGTATGGTAAGGGAGCATAGTGATACTGGTGCCGTCAGCCATCTCATTGTCGCCATCAACAACAGACAATTTTGCGCTATGCCACTCGCTACATGTACCATAGCAGAGTTCACAAAATGCACGACGATTCCACGCCTCAGGTGCAATGTGTGATTGCAAGGCCCTTGAACAGGAAGTCAAAAGATGAATGAGGCAAAAGAACAATCTGACTTGCTGTCATACTCTGCATTCGGGTCTTGTTACTCATGGCTGATGTGGCTGAAGTGCCGCCTTCCGGGCTCCATAAACTGCGTAGACCAACCGCTCCAAATCCGAAACAATGATCCAATCATGCACCAATTGGGAGCTGTAATCCAGGCATCACTGGGAAGGCTCCCGTTTGCAAAACAAAGCTAATGTCCCTGAAATAGTCGCATTGTTGATGCCTGATTGACAGGTGATGGCTGACTTCTCCCGAATATGGCAGCCTGGAGCTGTGCTCAGCAACGACAAATGTGAACGCCCCGCAGTTTGGCACTGAGGCGCCAGTTTTAACTGAGAAATTTCCAAGGAATTTGCAGCCTGGACTTTGTTGTACTCAGTCATCCGTTAGCAGCGTGTGGCAGAGGCTCCCTCCCAAATGGCCGAAACTACAGCGTCGCAAAATGCCGACACTGCACCTACGTCGCAACAAAGTGCAGAGGCATCTTCAAAGAACCTCACATTTAGATTCAAAGACCTACCCCCCGAAGTTAGAGATCTGATATGGGAAGCGACTCTACCCCCTGGCCGCGTCTTTCACGTTACGTCTACATGTACCGGCCCTGATGATATCCTGGAAACGCAGCCCTCAGCTCCTTCGCCGCAAGGCTTCAAGTTCTACATTCACCACGCTCCGCCTGTGGCGATTGGCATCTGTAGGGAGTCACGCGCAGTCGCACTGCGAAAGGGTATCTGGCTATCGCCGCAAAAACCCTCTCCCGGAGTATGGTTCAGCCCGGAGCGAGACATCCTGTACTTTGACCGCAACATGCGATACCTGTTTAAGACGCGCAAGGGCCGGCCACTTGCGACGATTGAAGGCTTCGACAAAGTACTGAATATAGGCCTAAGTTGGCGGGCGTGGTTCCGTGACATCCCGCGCCTGGCGCCGGGCGAGGACATGCGGACGCACTGGCGACTGGCAATTGCGCCGTTGTTTCTGTACGCGCCGCACCTGCAAACCATCAACTTCGTCCTCCCAAAAGTCAGGAGCGCTGGCGGCGTGGTATTTGGACGCGAGGCGTATGGCGCGGCGAATTACCCTTGCGAGCTGGTGCCGCTACCAGAGACAACAAAGCTGCCCTGGGACAAAGTGGCGTACCCGGAGACTCCAGGCTCCGTTGCTGTGAGTACGGCAACGTTGGTTGGCGGCAGGAGCTACTTGACGACTTGGAGAGCCATTCGGCGGCAGATGGAGCGGTCTTTGGAGGTGGATGGCGGCGGAGAAGTAGTGCCTGTCGAGGAGGATGAATGGGCCCATGAGATGAGGAGCCGAAGGCGGCACATGCCTCAGGTCATCGGCTGGTGGCTGCTGAGGCCTGGTGCTCCTAAGAACTACGAGCAGCAGCACGTAAGGGACTTCATACTATAATGATTATCCCGGAGCACACGAGGCGACACGACCTGAAGATGCCGGTCAGTGCGCCACCTGGAGACGCCGCGAACTCCACATTCAAGATGACGCCGCTCATCTGCACTCTCTGACTTGGGACTGGCTGCCAACTGTCGGCCGAAGTTCGGCTTCCACTTCCAGCAAGAGAAGAGCCGTATTCACACGCCTCGGGAGTGACTCCCGTGGGGGAGATTCGGGACATTCTGCGGTCTGACCCTACGGAGTCGTGCTTTGGCTCTCTCCCCGCGCTGGCAAGCACTTGATCGGCACCTTGTCAGGCTTACAATCTCGAGCTCTTATCGATATCATTTCTCGCTTATCGATTACCTCCAATCCTGGATGCTAATAAGATACTTTATGCTATCGCACTAGCGGGAGAACTACGGCTGGATGACCGAGCGGTCGAAGGTGCTGCATTTAAGAAAACTTTTTCTAACTGGGAAAAGCTAGAATCTGCAGTGTGGAAACACGCGTGGGTTCGAATCCCACTCCTGCCATTTTCTCTTTTTGGTTTTCTTTTTACCATTTCTTTACCCATTCATCATATATTTTCTTTTGCTCTTCTTTCGCTCTCTACTACGGAGTAGAGCGGACTACTAGAGCTGACTGGGCTAAGAGATTCCCTTCTAAGCAATGGTTCTTGAACTATTTATTGTGTTACGACCTGTTACGTCCCCAGGCGGCACGGAGTAATGAAATGGTGGTGTGTGATCACCACGATCGCAAGGCGATCAGGGTGAGCAACACTAGGAATATGATCGCTGGATCGCCTGGCAATCCAGGCGAGCATGAGGAATATAAGCACCCCCAAATTCTACTCCATAGTGTAGATACCTAGCCAGCTTGCAACACAGATCAATATCTTCTTCTTGGAATCACGAGCATATTGACCTACTTGGTTACGATCCTACGGATCCATCACCAAACGTAACATACACCCTGACCTTTCTGCCAACATAAACCTCCGGATTATCCCTTGGGAACCCAAACCGTGACACAATGTCAACCCTTTGCTTTGCAGTACTTTGTTAGGGCAGAAATACCACACTAAGAGCCCAGTGCAGCGATCGTTATAGACTTAATGTAGAGTTGTTAACAGGAGCCTAGAGTTATAAGACAATAAAGGTCATTCTGTCATAGGTAGATAGGTAATAAGAACTCACGCCTGCGAAGGCGTATCAGATCTTTCATGTCATTTACAAAATATGACAATCGCCACGCCTGCGGTCTTCACAAAGAGTTGGGCTCACGATCCGTTAATTGAACTATGTAAGCCCCATAAAAAATGACGGCGAACATCCGTTGTCATCTGATCATTAAGAAAGCAATGTCCCTTTTTATGTCCTATCTTTGCAAAATCCTCCTAGGCATGCCCCCTTGACAATCACAGTGTTAAGGGTCTACCATGTTGCCTCGCGTAACGTCCGAATGGCTAGGGCAATTCCCACAGGCCAGCAGACGCAAGGGTCAACAGGTACGTTATATTGGCTTCTCACGATGCCCAGCCGGTTCTGTGTGAGAAGAGGGAGCTATGAGCTTTCAAGCGAAGCAAGCGCGGCTCACCTCAGCTCACGTGGCTTCAACCTTACACTAAAATCCCAACTTAATATCAACAATAAGGTCAAACCCTCTGCATCCAACTGGCCCGCTGGCTTACATACTTCAACCCACAGGGCTCTCATGCCTAGCAATGTGTGAGCTGGGAAGAGCCCCAAATTCTCCTGCGGCTATGGTAAAGAACAGCTACCCAGATTATAAATGCACGGGTTTTCTTCGTCGCTATGGAATTCCAGCTATGCGCGCGGCGGTGCGGTGACTACATGAACTCCTCTACTCCGTATGTATAGATATATTTCAGCTGTACAAATATATCAATTCCTCCTGACCAATGAAAACTGACAAATGTATAATGTATTTAATTAGAACAATTTTATGATGCTGCAGAGTCGAATCGCAGGTGTGCTACATACACACTCGTCGGGAAGGCTCTGGGTCGTAAGTGCATGTCCCAAGACTCACACAATCGTCCTGCTCACCAGCACACCCAAGGTGCACTGATTTGAACTTCCACCCTCCTATCCACAGTAAATGGCATGTATCTCAGCCCCAACAGCCATAGCCAAACCATTTCCCGGAGCAACCTGGCTTCTCCGAGCAACTCATCTGTATCTGTCCATCTGAACAATCGCCTGCCGCAGCTACATCAAAAGATGACGCCTTGCCGTCTGTGTTGAGACATAAGCTCTCACTACTGCTAGCTACACTGCTGTGTTATATGTGTTACCAATACGGCTTGCGTGATTGAAGGCCATGACTTCGAAGGCGGAGGCAACACCGACGCAGTAATGGTAGCCAAGCCAGAGCCCGCTGCAATCTAAATGTCGGATGAATAAGTACGTTGACCCTTACTGCCATAATACTAGTCTACTCACCGTTTATAACAGAAATGTTTGAACAATAGCTTTATTTTCTATTAGTATCGGTTGTCTTAAAGCCAATACAGCTCTGGTGTCGCGAAGAATCTCACAAATCGCTCAGGTTAAATTTTCCGTACTTAGCGACAATAGGCTGACACGATTCACCAGTAACAGCCTACTATGAAATAGCATTTCCACCACCTGGCATCTTGCGTGGGTTTCGGGCTAGTAGGGCGCGGAATTGAGGTCGGGGACCCTGTAATACCCACGCATACATAGTGCTCAGCAAGCAGACTGCGGCAGCTTTTACCAACTGCAGGGTTCCATTTGTAAAATTCAGCCAGCGTAAAATTTCCGTACGTATTGACAATATTCTTGCAAGTGTCTCCCAACTTGACTTTGTAGAAAGACTTGCAGTCCTTTGCAAAGCCATTTTGTGTTGGCGATGGCCTAGTCGATGACGGATTTGATGAAGGAGTATCTGGGTCGCCCACGCAAGAGGGGCCCTCCGTAGCATTAGAGGATGATTCTATGAGAATTGATTCACCAAATCGTTTGCTGTGGTTCACTTTAATACAGTACAAGTGACTGATGGTAATAGCACTGCAGTCTTCTCTCACTGCAGGATTCTAGGTACTGGTCAACGGTGGCATTAGCGAGCAATGAGGCAAACTAACCCAGGAAATGAAGTCTGCAACGCTAATTTTCCAAATATCCGCGAAATACTCACAATCATTGCCTCTACTCTGGGCAATGTCGTATAATTTGCATCGAGGATGAATACCGGGGTCAACTGAAATGCCCTGATGCCTCCTTTGAGTGACAGCAGAAGCCGACACTGTTATGGACAGAACAATGAAAGAAGAAACAAGCCGAGACTTCATAATGAGCAGTAGACACAGGACTTCAACAAAAATGACGACAAACACGTTTCTTCGTAGTGTTGAATCTGGACTTGACGATGGCCAGGCTTGATGTACGGTGAAAATGGCACTATGTATAGGCAACTGCATGCCACATTGCGGGCTCCTTCAAGCCTTATACCGCATCCAAAATGAAGTATAACTCTATATTGCCAAGGACTCACAATTCTGGGAATAGTCCGATAGTTGAGTTTTCACAAAGCATGTTGATATCTTTCAAATCTGTCATATAGACATCGACGTGCTCCAGAGTCAATATATTTCCATCCGCACTCGTTGAAATCGGTGGTTGGTCATAAAAGAGACACTATTTTGCTCATAATAACCCTCACTATGAGCAAGATAGTGGAGACTCCTGCTCTAAATTTTAGTACCTTCAACGAGGTCTACCACCCCCATGACGATTTGGTATTTTTTGCGTGCCGTTTTCTTAATCATAACTAAACTGCTCTATCCGAGGACGTGACTCTTTGTCCTTTTCGATACCCCTCTCACTATCATTTTCCTGCCCGCTTTCCTGCCTCGCAGTCTGGAACAGCCCTCTACAGAACTTCCCACAGTATTCACAGGTGTCCTTTCTAGTCCACTCCGTTCCATATCGCCTCAGGTGCAGTTTGACCGTCTCTCTTGTTCTTCTGGCCTCATCTGGCATTTGTTAAATCCACTTTCGAATATCCATCACTCCTTGTTACCTTATCTTTTTCCATGTCAGATTACCCGAGATTTTGCGCTGGCAGCTGTCCATTGGGATACGCCCCGTAGCAGTTATAAAAGACTTCCCAGGACAAAGGCGCTCTGCATTCCCCTTGGCAGATTCGTACACTTGCTCCCAAATCGATGCTTTCAAGTCTGCATGACGAAGCCTGAGCTGCACTCCTCTTTCTCCTATCTTTTCAGCCCGCTGAGTTTCCGTAAACTGTTGTCGAATGCGTTTTAGCGAGCTTTTATTTCGCGAATAGTGAGCCTTCAGATACTCTAACTCCCATAGAGGTAGATCTTCAGGCATTTTGGCGTACTCCTTCTGGGCAGAATCGGCCTACTTCTTTCTTAGCCTCGTTTAGTTTCCCAAATAAATTGTGTATTGATCAGTTCATCACGGAACAGTTTCCAGCGCGCGCGCCACTATCCATCAACCGTTTTTGCGGCTTCAATGCTATTCCTTTGTCGTTTCCAGTGGTTATCGTTGAATGCCCCATGGCCGCGTGACCAGACCTCTTCCGGCTTTTCTGAGGCCTCCTTGGCCCAGCGGATGGCACTTGCCCGGGCTCGTTCCACAAGGAAAGCATCACCGTTAAAAGCTTTTCAAAACCCTGACATCTTGTGAATTACGGATGCAATAGCAAAGCCAATTAGGACCTGTGGACTATTTGATACATAGCATCTAATTGGCGTTTGCTCCGGCATAGTGAATCCACAAGCCCCAAGGCCTCGAAGGATATTGGAGACAAATTCAGTGGACCCTCGGCACATGTGCGCCATTAAAATGCATGCTTGTGGACCGAAACCTTTTAACTCACAAGCCAAAATGACAGTATGGTACGAGTAGTAAGTGCGCTGAAAGTAATCATACCACCCCACCCAACGGGTAATGCAAACCTCAGAAGTAGCCTCAATTGTTAATAGTAAGGTCTTAGTGCCTGCTTGCCAAGACCTCTTGCTTGGTCCAAACCTGCCGGCTATGGAAATATGTTCTTTCCAACCGTCTCTCCAAGAGTTACTGCACATACCTCAACCCAAACCTGCGGGCGCCAAGAAACAATGACAGGTACCTAAATGCAATGCCCAGCCGCCCTGGACCATGCGCACACATTGCGGAAGAAGAATTGCTCCCAACCCATTATCCTCTGTCATAATTCTGATACTAGTCCGGAATTCTTACGACCCCAGCTTTATATGGCAACAACAATATAAGAAATCCTCTTAGTATGGTTTCCTAATGCCAGTCACCCAAGAACGGATTGCGCGGCATCAAGTCATGCTAATAATACACTGTAACAATTTCCCATATTGCCCTGTAATACAGCCATATTTTGGGCCCTGCTGTGTCTTGGCCGAACAAACTAGACACGATACAGGCTTCCTAGGTGCTGGTTATGAAGTTCGACGTATCTTAGGCCTCTGATTTGCCTCTTTGTTTCACTAAACGCAAAAGGCACACAGAAAAAGAATATCCCCCAAGCAATGATGGCAGGGGGGGTGGGGGGGCAATGTTTATACGACGGCCCCGCTCGGCACCTGTTGCGGACATTAAAGCAGCTACCATGTAATATGACATCGGCCGCGGAAAGTATCATCTACATCTTCAAGCCGCGCGAGACAGAAAAGTCTACAACCCCGAAATGGTGGCAGTGGTGGGTCCAAGGGAAATGTCCATTAGGTCCCGACATGACGTTGCATTCATGGCCCGTTACCCATGACCGTCAGTACCAAGCCGGGGAAGGCGCTGAATATTTGACAGGAGAAGGACGAGAGATTCCTGAGAAAGGCCACTACATGAGCCAACGGAAGTCCGATGACAGCCTCTATGAGGAAGGAAGACTTGGATATTCTTTAGATGAGACCGAATGGCACCGGGGTAAACCAATTCTCGACTTCATAGCCGGTTATAGCTCAATCTACCTGAGATATAGTGTACTCATCCGGAGTGGTTCTGGATATCAGTTTCCGTGATGCACATATTCATCTCGGCAAATTCATCTCGGCAAATCTCAAGTTATACGGGCCCCGATAATAGCTGACAAGTGTGGCATCCTAGTTTTGTGCGACAGCGATTCTTCCCTGCCGATGCTGTCAGTTATACCCGACGACAATTGACAACTCTCCAGTGTCTGCCATCCATGAAGCACTCGTACTCTAGCAAGCACCTTAGGTACTCGCCAATATCATGAATAATACTTCATCGCGCCGTTGGAGGTACTAGTGAAGCATTCGTTGATAGACATCCCGAAAACTCCGCCGGAAGCAATCGCCTAATCGCACTTACGTAGCTTTTGCGAGTAAAATGCAGAGACCCAAACTAGCGCTACGCTGATTGGACTTGTACCCCGTGAGAAAGGAAGAGTGCCCATGACTTGCATGCTTTTGATTTAGCATCCTGCTGGTACAATGAATGTATTGGTATCTCCTGCGTCATGGTGTAGTTTAGAGCTTCTTAATGAATTAGTATGCCGTGATCCGCCTACGAGCCATCTTTCCAGAGCTATCCTACACAGCATGAAGCGCATGAATACTCCTTCACAGGAGCTGACGGATGTGATTAGTTTCATTGCAAGTTTGTACTAGTACTAGTAAAGAATGCTAATCTCGGAGGCTGATTATGACCTTTGGAGATGAGATAGGAATAGAACAGCCTCTGTACGGGCAGCCTTTGCAAACGTCCCCATCCTTATCGCCAGGGATCTAGGCTACTCGCGCATACAGTAGTCCAGTTGAATAATGAGTGTCGCTTCAACGCCATTGACGGCAGCCGGTAGGATTGCCGTACTATTTCCCACACTCCTTCCGTATCGCGCAAGGCCATGCTACAAAATTGTTGTGCTAATTCCTACCGCGCTTCCCGGCGAATACTATCTTCGATGATATCAAGGCGCCCTCCGAGTCAGGATAGAACTGCCCGAATTTGTTCAAGAAGTCTATAGCCTTTCAGCTGACATTCCTCGTCGCTTAGTGGGGCTGCAAACAAGCGGCAATCCTGGATCCTTCGGGTAATTTCGATATACAAACTGCCCACGCGGCCTGGTTCATCCAGCCATACATGGCCGGGATTCGAGAATTGAACAAGTTCAGGACTTGTTACTTTCTTCTCTGGGAATGTTGGGGACCGTCGGTATGCTCACAGCCCTTGACAACCCCAAACTAAGGATATTGAGTTGTTTCTGCACGTGGGACTGTTGACTCGGAGTGAGTGACGTTGGTAGATTTAAAAGCTTTGTTGTTCTCGCGACCGGGATTTTACTTGAGCAGGAACTCGTCTTCGTGCTCTTCGTCGTGTGTAACGACTTCGGACGATTCGGGGACGGGAGACCGTTTCCACGCATCACCATTACTTCTCTGCTGGGCGTCTCGTCTCAAGAAGCGACGAGTTGCACAGAAGAAAAATGCGCTCATCCTCCGTGGCACAGGTCTATGACCACGGATTTCGATCCGCCCCGTTGCTTGTTCAGCAGTGCCCGAAATCCGAAGGAACCAATCCACGCGCGTCCAGTCTGGTCATTGAGTGTCTGAAAGCATTTCGGTAGAGACGGGCACTTGCTGGCTGGCTGCCTGTTGTCAAGTCTGGGATGTGACTGCCAGTGATGCTAAAATTCGATGCGACTTGGCTGATTGCGGGAAGAGGCGGTGGACTGTCGTGTGGAAGGCTCCAAGGAGAGAGTTTTGAGGACCTTGCATCTGTGCCGTTTCCAGGGATTACATGGTGCACAAGTTATCCCAACATATCGGGGTGTATAGCCCGAGCCTTGCAGCCTGTACACCGCTCCCGGAGACGGCGATCCAACTGAACACCATTTACACAAGTCGGTAAATGCGCACGTCGCGCAGTGGTCCTACTTCGATGAATGGGTGGAACTGGAGCTGAGCCGGTGGACTTGCACACGCGCCGCACACGCCCCAGAACCTTGGCTGGACGGATCACAGTTGGTACATGAAGGTGCCTGGAACTTCCAACGGAAATATTTCGCTGCATAAGGCTTCAATCAGCGCCATGGTACTGCATTTTTCGTATATGTGTATCAACCAATATGGCGACAGGTATGGAAAGTCAAGTGCCGATTCTTCATGTTCTCAGGCAGTGCTGTTGGCAACGTTCCAGGCAATAGAGTCCATAACAGAGTCCTCTGTACTCCATACCCGCGTGTAGTTATCCTGGGTGGTTGGGCCACCGCGGAAGACAGATCCAAACCAAAAGCGGTCCTTGGGGGAGCTGCCGCTGTTGATGGCTTGTGAATTCAGTCAGTCGGAGGTTTCCAACGATCTTGTACCACACGGGAGGTCTCACCGGAAAAGGACATGGTGGAGGTGCAAGCAGAATATGTCGCACACTCCTGCTTGATATACTCCGACCAAGACTCGGCGGTGTACCTGGTGTAGTTCCCGTTGTAGGATGCGATGACGTTCTCTGGGAAGAGTCCGCGGTGCGCCACCCAGTTCAGGGGTTCCTCGAGATACACTCGGGTGAACGAGGGAGGGGAGGGAGTGGGGGTGGAGGAGGGAGAGGGGGCGGCAAAGGCCAAGACGGCGCTGGCGAGCAATAGAGAGAGCTTCATGTTTGTGAAAGGCTGCGAGTTTGATGTGTTTGTTTTCACCTTGGTTGTTCAGAACATCAAGGCCGGGGCGCAGCTCTAAATACACGAAGCAAAGCGTGTCAAGGGTGGCGTGGCCGGAAGCATGGTGCCGAATACTGCATGTACACGCCGGCCCTTCGTGCCGTCTTTCGTTACATGTAGTAAACTCGCCCTCGTACCAGCATGGGCAGGATGACGCATCGTACCCGCTTGCGGCTAGCCCTCCAGCTCCCATGCTCGCGGTCCTTTTGCGGTGCGTTAACTTCAACTACAACGGCTTACGTAGGTTGGCTAGCTGCGCTGCTACTTGGCGACCCCGCGTGGCGCATTGTCTCGCCGGCTCATCGTTCCGGTCCTTGTTCCTGGCACTCATTGATCTGCCAAAAAGCTTGTGCTTCTTTGGCGCAACCCACGGGATCTCTTTGTTGCTTTCTACTCCGCACTTCAGTTGTTGATGCCAATTGCTTCTTTTTTGGGTTCAATCTTGAGCCATTGGCCGGGGAACTTCTCCGCGGCTCCCGTGGTTGCAGCCGGTGGAGTACGGCACCATCCGAAGTGTGGCTTGACGGAAAGCGTGGAGCAGCACGCCCCGTGATCGCATCATCTGCGCAGGGCAGTCTCCGGAAGCGGCCTTCCGTGTATTTTCATTGTCATTCCTTCCAAGAGGGGGGATCGTATTCTAGTCGCGCCGCAGATCAGGTCCGAGCCAGATTGTCCATCCGATGTGCGTCATCGAGGTACGTTTCTTCCCCACTTCAGCGGTAACCATGCTCTCGGACATCGTATGTGTTTGCTGTAGGATGCCCCCTTCAGCTCGTATCGGTGAATGCATACTGCTACCAGCCAGCGGCTCGCGGGTCATAACGTGGGAAAGGGGGTAAAGCGAGACGGTACCCCAAACGGTAAGCCGACGGATTTCTAAATACTCCTATGCGGGCAGCAAAAGCTCCGGCGCACGACGACGACAATTGTACTCGCTGCGTATTACTCCTAGGTCTCGACCTGCTGCGGCTTTCACAAACCTGCCGTGAATGCAGACCGCAAAGGACTATCATGTACCCCTGCCCCGTCCTTCGTGACTGTATGTATGTGAGAGATGTAGATGTAGCTGGAAACATGCCGTGCATGTGCTGTATCTACTGCATTTGCATGTGTTGCTGTCCGTGCTCTTCGCATCACCAAAACCCAAGGGACTATAGCCTGCGCTAGCTGAAGATGAGTGTGGGTTAACTATGACTAGATGTTTGGAGTGGCAAAATGCCATCATAGTACCCCTTCGCGTGGCTAGTACATAGTATAATCCGCTGTAGGTTGCGACTATGCCAGGTAGTGTTCGTGGTGGCTCCGCATCGAAACACTACGTAGTACACCTGTCTTGGATGTCGTGTTGAGCACTCCTACTCCTGACCAGAATGAATCCTTAAAGACGGCCGGATGCATTCTGACCAGGAACCATGCAGATACATCGATTTCCTGCGTTGCATCGTCCCGCGATCCCCGCCCTCGGCACATGCCCGCGGTCTTGGCTTCGCCGCCGATAGCCGGCAGCACTGCCTGGTTCAACTTGTGCATGGCTGGACATGGCACGTCCTTCGTTCCTCGGTAGTCATTTGACCGAGTCGTGAAAGTTAATCCTAGACTAACCCTAGAGCCTTGTGGTGAAGGATCCATCTTTGGTAATTCCAAGACCAGAGAGGAATGGATGGCCCCTGGATAGGATGCTCTCCGCTTTCGGCGAAGGAGCGATCCTTGGCATGACTAGCCCACAGAAGAATGGATGCTCCATGGATACGTTGCTCTCCATATTAAGGGTTCCGAGCAGCACGGCAGGCAGCGCTGGTGGTCGCCGGGGTTATTAGATTGTCCATCACCCGCCCAAAGAAGACAGAGCTGTTTACCAGCGAGTCGCCAGACAATCAGACGAATCACGTGGGTGTTCTGCGAGCTTTGTCCACTGCAACAACTCATGAGCGCTGCCTGGATGTCAATCTGCTGGTAATTTAACCGTTAGAAGCACGACGGGACCATCAGCCAGCCTTCTGACTGCACAGCCACATATCCGTGGCCACGAGATATGAGAAGGTGCAAGTGACAAGAAGCCGTAGCCATGAGCTCCGGATTCGGGCAAGGGGCGGGTTGCCTCTGGACGTCATTTCGGGCAAACTTCTTCGAGACTGTGTGAGGCGACTTGTGTTCAACCTTGTAATCATTTGATGTTTCGGTGTCTTCATGTTAACTGAGCTGCGTTGACAGGCAGGACCTGTCCTTCCCTGCGGCCAGACACCGAGACGTTTTCCGAATCGTGTGCTTGTATTTCTGCACGAACATCGGGCCAGGAGTATTACATGTATTCACGCAGGGAAATGGCGTAAACGTATTTGGGCATGCTCGTTGCACGCCGAGCCTGTGACTCTATGTATCTATCCAGGGATTTGCGATTTCGAAAGGTTCTCCATACTCAAGCTCAATTTCTCGTTGCAGTGTACCCTTTGGCCATTCTCGCTCATCTAGTCGGGCGCGCGTGCGACGCTCTCTTGGGCGCTGTCGTAAGACGTCAGCCGGAGCTGCCGGGTTGTGGTGGCGCGAAACTTGCGACAGGCTTACGACTCCAAACAAAGATCGGGATTGAGACGGCCGCCGCATTTGTCATCTCGATGCCCCCGAAGTCAACCCAAAGCATTCCCGTCCTTTCAGTTGAAGATGAAGTATAAATCCGGAGTGACTCCCCCCACACTGTCGGCCTTCGATGCACAGCTTCAAAGCAGTTAGGTCCACGACATCGGCCTAAACTCAACCCGCGACCACGTACCATTGAGCTCAACGCACGACGCACGACGCACGCAAGCGCCATGTCGCAGCAACAACACCCCAACCTCATGTATACCGGCCTCGGCCTGGCCACGGTGCTTTTCGGGTTCGGCACCAACGCCCTCCTCCGCCCCGACGCCCACCTCAGGTCGCTGGGGTTCCCCGCGCTCACCGAGCCCGTGGCTGACAAGCTCAATCACGCCCTGATGCGCATCTGGGGCATCCGCAACGTAACCATCGGCACGCTCATCGCTCTTGTATGGACCTCGGGCGACGAGAAGCTCATGGCCAAGGCCCTCTGCGTATCGATGGCCTTGCCTATCACCGACTCGCTCGTGAGCCGGTCGCTGATTGGAGGCGGCGAGTCGCAGCACGTAATGTTTCTGCCTGTGCTAGGAGCGGTGGTGGCTGGGTTGTATGGATGGTTCGACTGATCGATCGTCTCCCGTGGCGACGAGCCGCAGGCCGTCTTGGACTCTTGGTCCTGGGCCTCTTTCCAGTCTCGAGTCGCGAGGCGGTGGAGGTCAATCCTTGTAAACCGTCTGCCTAACGGCTGTGCCTCAGCGCTACCGGTTCGGCGTCATCATGTGCAGGCACCACTGTTTGGATCGTAAAGATCCTACAGAAAGGTCCCCGAAATAAAGGCTCACTGCAAGGGCGAAAATACATGGCGCGATAACTTTTATACATATGACTGCTCGCCTCGTCGCTCGATCAAGACACTTCATTTCCAGCATCGGCCGACACACAGCACCGCGAAAGACCATGTCCGCCACCCTCAGCAGCGGCGCCGCCGCTTCAGCCGCCAAGCAAGCCGTCGACGCCCCGAAGCCAGGCAATGCGGCTGTTCAGATAAAATACACATCGAACCGCGTCGACATCCCTGCAGAATTCCTCACCACGCCCCCGTCTCGCCGCGTAACATGCACGCCGGTGCCCTTCGCCGCCTCCGCGGTCCCCGAGTATGCGGGTCGCACCGCCGTCGTCCTTGACAACGTCCTCTCTCCGGAGGAGTGCCGGGCTCTCATCGCCCTCGCCGAGGCCTCCGTGCCGAGAGACGCACCCGACGAGTCGCCGTGGCGGCCTGCCCTCGTGTCCATGGGGCCCGGGTGGGAAGTCGCGGCGCCGTCGTATCGAGACAGCGACAGGATCATCTGGGACGAGCAGGTGATCGTGGATAGGATCTGGGATCGATGCGCGCAGGCCGAGGGAGTGGCTGAGCTGCTGGCCGAAGTGCCCGCCTCGAGGGGCGATGGCCAGGGGAAGTGGACGTTCAAAGGCGTCAACAACCGGATGCGATTCCTCAAGTACTCGCCAGGCCAATACTTCAAGCGTTTGTGCGACCCGTGTGAGCCATCTGAAGAACGTCACGTTAATGTATACAGCGCACTGCGACGGCCCGTACTACTGCACCGCCGACGGGCACGAATTCCGCACGCACTACACACTGCACCTCTACCTAAACGACTCTGCCAAGGCGTCCGCCACAGGCGACGGCCATGTGGGCGGCGCCACCGCGTTCCTCTCGCGCGACAAGAAGCGCCGGCTCGACGTTGACCCCAAAGCCGGCAGCGTGCTCATCTTCCAGCATGCTGGGCTCTACCACGAGGGGGCGCAGCTGGAGGCAGGGACCAAGTTCACGGTTAGGACGGATATCCTGTACAAGTGGGAGCCGAGTGAATAGCGTGCTCTTTGAGCTTGATATTTTGTGTACATATGCCCATTCACCTCTGCTTGGGCATCTTCTTGTCCTCGAGCGCCTCGATGTCCTTTTGCTTGTGAAAGTGCGGCGCCAGCTCCGCGAGCCAGCGTGCCTCGATGGGCATCACGCTTCGCATGTACTCCTTGGTCGTCTGCACCAGCTCGAAATACACAACCATCTTCTCGGGCGGGTCGACAGCCATGAGCACGCTGCTCGGGTGGATCCACACGCCCGTGTTGTTCTTGACGGTGCGGTACCCATCGCCGCTCTTCTGCAGCCGCGCCGCGTTTGGGAAGAATCCCGCCGTGATGGCGCGCTTGATGGGCCGCAGGTTGCTCGCGCCGCACGTCGAGGGTGCAACTTCGACCCGCTCGCACAGCTTGGCCAGCTGGTCGCGGACGTCGCGCGCGCGCGTGAGGGACCGCTGCTGGAGGAAGTTCTCGCGCGACCAGACGGGCGAGAAGTCGCTGTCGACCCATTGGTTCCACACGTTGAGCAAGGTGATGTGGTCGCCGCCGTCCTTGACGGTGAAGCGGTTGCGGGCGCTGTCGGCGTGGATCTTCTTGTCCTTGGGCCGGAAGAAGAGCGCCGACGCCTCGCCGAGCATGGAGACGATGGACAGGACCTCGTCGACGCATCCCTCCTTGTCGGCCGCCAGCACGGCCTTGGCAAGCATGGGATCCGTGGGGAACTCGGCCATCTGGCGGCCCAGCTTCGTGAGCTCACCCTTGTGGTTGAGAGCCTGCAGCGCGAAGAGCTGGTTCAAGGCGCCGATGAGGGCTTCCGTCGGGGGCGGGTCCATGAACTCAAAATCGAGCAGTTCGTTGATGCCCAGGGACTTGAGCTGCAGGACAACGCCGTTGAGATTCGTCCGCTGAATCTCTGGTGTAGTCGACTCGTCCATTTCGTTCATGTAGGCAAACTTGGTATAGAGCCGGAAGCACTTGCCCGGTCCGACACGCCCGGCACGGCCGCTGCGCTGGTTGGCAGACGCCCGCGAGCAGGGCACAGCAATCAGGTTCGACATGCCCGTGGCCGGGTTGTAGATGTTCTCCTTGACGTAGCCGGGATCGATGACGTAGACGATGCCGTCAATGGTCAAACTGGTCTCGGCAATGTTGGTCGCCAGAACCACTTTGCGCGCGCCTTCGGGAGTCGGCTCGAAGATCTTTGATTGCAGCTCCGACGGCAAGTTGGCATAGATGGGGCAGATGACGAGCTCTTTGATGCGACTACCCAGCTTCCGCGCCGTCTCGGATATTTCCATTTCTGCCGCCTCGATCTCGTCCTGGCCGGTGAGGAAGATGAGAATGTCGCCCTTGCCCTGCGTCGTGTGAATCTGAAAGGTCGTGGTGATGGCCGCCGCCAGGTAGTTGGCTTCTGGCGCGGGAGTGTAGTAAATGTCGACGGGGTATCGCCTGCCCGGGATGTTGAAGATGGGCGCGTCGTCAAAGTATTCAGAAAACTTGGTTGCGTTCATGGTGGCGGACGAAATAAGCAGTTTCAAATCTGGTCGCTCCCGAGACAGGTCCTTGACGAGGGCAAGCAGGATATCCGTATGCACGGTCCGCTCGTGGGCTTCGTCAATCATGATGGCCGAGTACCCCGACAGGTCCGGCTCCGTCATGAATTCCCGCAGCAGCATACCATCCGTCATGTACTTGAGAATCGTCTTGTCGCTCGTGCAGTCCTCGAATCGAATAGAGTAACCAACTTCGTTTCCGACCTTGACTCCGACCTCCTCGGCAACACGGGCGGCCACGCTCATGGCGGCCACTCGTCGAGGCTGCGTGCAGCCGACCTTGAGGCCATTTTTGGTGTACCCTGCTTCATGCAAGTACTGCGGCAGCTGCGTCGTCTTTCCGCTACCCGTCTCGCCGACAATGACGAGGATCTGGTACTGCTCCAGGGCTTCCAGGAACTGGTCTCGGTACTGGTAGATGGGCAGGCTCTTTCTCGTCTCCTGGATCGAGAGTGCCTGCTTCTCTGCGGCTTCGATCTGGGCATCGAGGAAGAGCTGCTCCTTTGTCTTGGCCAAATTCTTGCCCTCGCTGGCCAGCCTAGAGTCAAGGCTCCACTGGATGTACTGAGCGTCGTCCAGGACGTAGTCGTAGCTGTTGTCTTCCAGCTCTGTCCGCATTATCTGCGCCTTGGCTTTGGTCGCCTGCTCTCTCTCCCACTCCTCGTGTTCCGTGACAAACTTTTCCTGGCCGTACTCGTCCCGGTCCACGTATCGCTTGTACATGGCCTCCTCTTTCTTCTTCCTGTCCAGTTTGCCCTTCTCGGTAATGTAATCTTCGGGCATTGCGTATCCATCACGGTGGTCGTCGATTTTCAGGCGTTCCTCGGCGAGTCGTAGAATCTCCCGGTTCTTGGCAAACTCGGCCTTTTCCTTGTCTGACAACCGCACGCCGCTGCGCAGCTCCGCAGTCTCCTCAGCGACCTGTTTCCGCAGCAGGGCTAGCCGTTCTGTCTCGCGCTTCTTCAGGTATTCCTGACGCGACCGCTCTCGCAGGTCCGGGAGCGCGGCGTCCCTGGCAGCGGCATCCTCAGCTAGCCGTCGCCGCGAAGAAGCTTCGCCGTCACGGTGGTTCTTCTTGGACCTTCCGTCGTCCTTCTCCTTGAGCCTCTTGGCGAACGCCTCGCGCTCCTCAATGTCTTTTCTTCGCGCCAGCTCTTGTCTAGCGCCGTCGGACAGGTCCTCCTCCCGGGGCTCGTCGTGGGTCAGCTTCACGCGCTTGCTCGCAGACTCTGCGAACTCGGGCTCGGGCTCGGGCTCGTCCTCGTCTGGCGCGTCAGAAGGGGGTTCTTCGTCGCCCCACCGATCTTCGAAGGCCGTGTCCGCATCTCGTCGTCGGATCGTCCTGGAGCGGTCGTGGCGGCTGTGGGAGGAGGGCCGCGGCGACCTCGAGCGGCTGCGGTCGCGCCGAGGCGGCTTCGATTTTTCGCCCCGGTCCCGTTCGCCATCGCGGTCGCGATGTCGACTCCTGTGTTTCTTCTCCTTGGAGACTCTTTGCGGTCCCACCTCATCATCCTCCATGGGGAGGAATGCATACTTTTTGGAGCTCATGTCGGCTGCGACAGAGGCGGCTGCTGGAGATGGCTGGGTTCCCCTCTCAGCGGACGCGTTCCGTTCGGGTGGAAGCGAACGCTGGTCGGTGCAGATGCGAACGTCAAACCCAGCCTTGCCCTTCCAGTGTCTCGTCCTCACGGTTGCGCGTCGACTCCGTTTTGCTGCAAATCGATAACCGGCTAAGAAGCAGGCATACGAGTACCTGCCTATCCGTAGCGCTGCCTGCTAGGTGCGTTAGCTTCCCGGGCGACGATTGCAGGTTCATCCGGCGTTGATCCGCCGACCAATTGCAGCTCCCAACACCGCCGCCACGTTGCAACTGGGGCGTCGAACACCGGCAGGCAGGCTGGTTCCCAAATGCGGTCCAAGGTTCAATTGTTAACACGCTGGTGACAAGTCGAGGCTCTTCGCTCAAACCTCCCGCGTCTTCCATGCCACTCGTTCTGTTCTGCGAGACCCAGTGAAGCTGCAAGAGACCAGGCAGTGCCTGGCTGGAGTGTGACTCTTTTTTCTTTCTTTCTTTCTTTCTTTCTTCTTTTCAGGTCCCTTTGGGCAAGTTGCGGCGACATGCTGCTGCGCGGTCTAGCATGGCTGCTTGTCCTGGCCTTCATCCAGCTTGCGCTCTGCGCTGAGGACTATTACAAGGTTCGCGCTCTGGATGAGACATGCTGCATATAGAAGCTGACTCGGTGCAGATTCTTGGCGTCGACAAGCAAGCCTCGGAAAAGCAGCTGAAGACGGCCTATCGCCAACTATCCAAGAAGTTCCATCCAGACAAGAACCCGTATGTGCGACCACGAGACCCCCAGGCTCTGGCTTTTCTCTAACCAAAGCGACGTACAGAGGCGACGAGACTGCCCACGAAAAGTTCGTCCAAGTGTCCGAAGCCTACGACGTCCTGTCCAACTCCGAGACGCGCCAGATCTACGACCGCTACGGCCACGAGGGCGTCAAGCAGCACCAGCAAGGCGGTGGCGGCGGCGGCCAGGCCCACGACCCATTTGACCTCTTCAGCCGCTTCTTCGGCGGCCACGGTCACTTCGGCAAATCGTCCCACGAGCCCCGCGGCCACAACGTCGAGGTGCGTGTTGAGATCTCCCTGCGCGACTTCTACAACGGCGCCACCACCGAGTTCCAGTGGGACAAGCAGCACATCTGCGAAGAGTGCGAGGGCTCAGGCAGCGCCGACGGCAAGGTCGACACGTGTGGCGTGTGCGGCGGCCGCGGCGTGCGCATCGTGAAGCAGCAGCTCGCCCCCGGCATGTTCCAGCAGATGCAGATGCGCTGCGACGCCTGCGGCGGTCGCGGCCAGACCATCAAGCACAAGTGCCCGGCGTGCGGTGGCGCGCGTGTCGAGCGCAAGCCTACTACCGTGAGTCTCAAGATTGAGCGCGGCGCGGCACGCGACAGCCGCATCGTGTATGAAAACGAAGCCGATGAGAGCCCCGACTGGGTTGCCGGCGATCTGATAGTGACGCTTTCCGAAAAGCCTCCTTCGGCTGCCGATAACCCCAACAATGTCGACGGCATATACTTCCGCCGCAAGGGCGACGATCTCTACTGGACCGAGGTGCTGTCCCTGCGCGAGGCCTGGATGGGCGACTGGACGCGTAACCTGACTCACCTCGACTCGCACGTGGTGCGCCTCGGCCGCCCGAGGGGCCACGTCGTGCACCCGGGCCACGTCGAGACGCTGGCCGGCGAGGGCATGCCGCGCTGGCACGAGGATGGTGACAGCGTCTACCATGCCACAGAGTTCGGCAACCTGTACGTCACGTACGAGGTGGTGCTGCCCGACCAGATGGAGTCGGCCATGGAAAAGGACTTCTGGGCCCTGTGGGAAAAGTGGCGCGCCAAAAAGGGTGTCGACCTGCACAAAGACAGTGGGCGGCCGGGTGCACCGCCGGTACGTGACGAGCTGTAATAATGGGCAGATGTGCGGAGTTGTGGAGCGTAATGTAATTTGGCCAAGGGGGCATTCCAGTATACCCATAGACTTGGACGGAGAAGCATACTAGATCCATTTGTACAAATTTATTGAGCGGTATGTACGGAGGCAGCCGTCAGAAGTTTGCAACAGGCCCCCTGCTGATAATTGCTTTTTCCTAGTAATCCCTGTAGGTCAGGCCTAGAAATTGGGCTCGGAAGCCCCGCACGTAAATTGTATAGTAACTTTCCCCTCTTTCTTCGTGATAATTACGTATCTTGTTCAGCAGCGCAATGGCCCCAAATACGGATATCTCGATACGGGCTCTTGTGGTCGGCTTCAAAGCCTATGGTATGCCTACGCGTGCTATTGCTGACTTCCTAGGTATTTCAATCTGGCTAGTCAACCGTATCTACGCTAGGGCTCTAGAGCGTGGATTTAATCCATCTATCCGGCCGTTAGAATTGAAGATCGAATTTATTGCGGATGCACCACGTTCAGGCCGGCCATCGAAGTAGACGGACGAGATCAAAGAGACTATAGCTACGAGGCTACGCCGCGATCGATATGGTTGGGAAAAAACGTCTGCTGATATCGCTGCTGAACTAAGTAAAGAAGGGCTTCCGATCTCTTCTTCTACGGTTCTTCGAGTCTTGAAAAAGAGTGGGTTCCGGAAGACTAAGCCGACTAGGAAGCCCGGACTGACGAAGAAGATAAAGGCGGACCGGCTACGCTGGTGCCTTGAGAGAAAGGACTGGTCTCTTGACGATTGGAAGAATGTAATCTGGTCTGACGAGACCTCTGTTGTCTTATTGCATCGCCGCGGCGGCTACCGCGTATGGCGGCAGCCCGACGAGGCCTTTGCAAAGACCTGTATTCGCGAGCGTTGGAAGGGTTCTTCGGAATTCATGTTCTGGGGCTGCTTTTCCTACGATCGCAAAGGCCCAGCGCATTGCTGGTCTCCAGAGACCGCACAGGAAAAGAAGGCCGCTGAGAAAGTCATCTAGCAGATGAATGAGGCGCTAGAGCCTGCCGCGAAGGAAAAATGGGAGCTTGAGAGCGGAATGAAGAGGCTAGGGCTCCGTACGAAGCCCGGCAAGAAGCCTGCTTGGAAGTTCAACCAGAAAACAGGGAAGCTATCGCGCCGTACGGGCGCCGGGATCGACTGGTATTCGTATCAGCAGAAGATCCTAATTCCGAAGCTCTTTCCATTCTTCAAAGAATGCCTCAAAGACCGGCTCGGCACGCTCGTTCAAGAAGATAAGGCCCCAGCACACAACCACTATATACAGCAGCAAGCCTACGATCTTTATCAAGTTCAGCGGCTACTTTGGTGCGGCAACTCGCCAGACCTTAACGCTATAGAGCCTGCGTGGCCCTGGATGAAGAAGCGTACTACGAAGAAAGGCGCCCCTAAGAGCCGGCAAGAGGCTATTACGGCTTGGAATATAGCTTGGCAAGAGCTGCCGCAAGATAAGATCAGGGCTTAGATAGAGAGAATTCCGAGGCATGTGCAGGAAATCATTAGACTAGAGGGAGGAAATGAGTATAAGGAAGGCCGGGAAAAGCTACAGCCAAATTAGGTGGTGGCGTTCCCAATAGAGCTTAGCGGCATTTTGGGCCTGTTGCAAACTTCTGACGGCTGCCTCCGTACCAGATGACAGGCTTCCACTAATGAGGCGGGTGACCTTACCGCTATCGCCTGTACGGGATTAATGTCAGGGCCAGAGCTGCAAGTAGTAGTGTCATTATTAAGAGTGCCTCTTCTACTGTAGAGTGTAGTACTCAAGCTCTTAGTCAAGTGAAGCCTCTTCCATTCGTAGCAAACATTCAATCCAGGGTAATGAAACAGCCCAGGTCAAAGGAAAAAGAAAGAAGAGAGATTTTCAAACGCAATCGTTTCATCATCATCGTAATCGTCATTGTCGTGCCATCATGTCCGTTTCTCACGTCGTCTGTCGTGGTCGCCATGCGCTCGTCCCCCATCGTCAATACGGCCGTGTCCCTGTCCCTCACCAGGTGGCAGCAGTCCTCCCCCGATGACCTCTCCAATCACGCTCATCCAACTTCGCTGCCCTTCAAGCGCTCCCGTCACATGCCTCACAAGCCTATCCACGGCCTCGGCCTCGGTTCCGCTAACCTGCCACGCGCCCTGTACGTCCCAGCCACCGGGTCTGTGCGGTGAGCGCTGGAAGGTCCCTCGTCTGGTCGTCCATCGGTGGTGGCTGGCTGACCGTCCATCAAGCGGTTGGCCCTCGGAGTCGAACCTGTCAGGTAGGTTCACGACACTCTCGTCAGAGTCCGAGTCTCCCGTATCGCGACGATGTATCATTGGGCGAACGGCGGAAGGGTCCGACGACCGACGACGGCGAAAGTCAGTCCGCGCAGGGAGCTTGCTGCTATGCTCGAGCCAAGGCTGAGATTCATCGCCCCTGGTGGCGGCAACGTGCGCTTTTTGATGCATTTGCATCGTCCGAGAGCTTCTGGGCGACAACGGAATGAATGATACCGACTTGGAGGTCCTTGGCGGACCCTTACTAGAGGAGGCACGGTAGGAGTAGCTTGGGTTTACGCCATCTGCTCAAGCATTAGTCACCGACTCTGCGACCCAGATGAAGCCCGGAAAGTATGATTCGACACACCCTCTGCGGCGCCTCTATTGCGGCTGCCTTGGTCTTGGGTAATGTCACTCACATGGTCGGGTGGGTGGTTTCCACCAGGAGGTGGCGGTCCCGGCGGAGGTGGTGCCGGCTGAGGAGGCCCTGGGGGTGGTTGTGGGTATCCGCCTCCGAAGCCCGGCTCGGGTGCCGGAGGCGGGCCCGGAGGTGGCGGTGGGACGTAGCCCAAATAATCCTGCGGGACGTACGGCTGATACTCACGAGGTGGAGCGCCGGAAGCATCAGGATATGGTGCGTAACTGCGACCCTCTGGTACCGGGCCGGGCGTCGAGGGATAGGGCGGGTAATATGCGCCCCCTGAAGCCATTGGTGGTGAGTGTGGACGTGGTGCACGGTCGTCAAAGTAATCCCTTCTGCCATCGTCATGCCTCCGTGCGTCGTCGTACCCTGAAGTAGAGTCAGCTCGGTTACTTTTGCAGCAGCGTCGGAGTCTCGATCTTACGTCTCTCATCATCTCCTCTCGACCTCGATCGTCTCTCTCGCGATCTTCTCTCCCGCTTCTCCTCGTCCTTCCTGTCCTTGAACTCCTTGATTCCAAGCGCTGCCGCACCTGCCGCCGCCATGTCCCTCATCCGACTTTTGCTTCGCCTTCTCTCTAGATTCTCTGGGGACGGCGATCCCGAAAGGTCGCGTCGTCGGCGCCGTCGGCGCCCTTGGTCCTCGCCTTCCGACCCATGATACCGTGCTGCCGAGGACGAGGGCTCGGGCGGCAGTGGATCGTTCCCGTACTCAACTAAGCCTAGCTCAGGATCAGCCCTGGAAGGTGAATGTGGGGATCTGGCCATGGACCTGCTCCTGCTCCGGGTTCTGCTCATGTCTCTGTCTCGGCTCACTCCTTGACCTCCTCGACTTCGCGAGCGGTGATGGTAGTCCCGTTCGTCGTCGCTGGGGCTGAATTCGCGGGCATCTTTCTTTTCCTTGTGATTCTTCCACAGCTTATTAGCGACACCGGCAGCGGCAGCAACACCGGCAACCTCGGCTCCTCGTCGAAGCAATGACTTGCTTCGAGAGCGGCTGCCGTGTCGTGATTTGGATCTGGACTTGTCACGGAAATGCTTGATGATACCCGCGGTAGCTGCTGTTCCGAGAGCGGCCTTGGCGACTGTGGAAATGCTTCGCTTGCGACTGCGCGTTCGTGAGCGCGAGACTCGGGAGACTGAGCGAGAGTAGTCGTCTCCAGAGTAGTGGCCACGCGTGCGGCTGCGTCCACGGCGTGCCTCCTCCTTTTCCACCTTGTTGGCCTGGTAGTACTTGGCTGCTCCGGCGGCGGCGAGGGCAACTGCCGCGATGCCCAAGCCCTTCTTCAGCCTGGAATGATGATCGGGTGATTCGCGGCCGTCGCCATAGCGATCCTCGTATGCGCTATGGGCCCGGCGGAGAGCTTCAGTTCCGAGGGCGCCCAAAGCAGCGCCGGCGAGGACTTTCCGGCCGCGGTTCTCGGGAAGATCGCCGTATTCATCACGGCGGCTGGACATGAGCGCAGTGATGCCAGCACCGGCTAAAGCACCTTCGGCGAGATGTCGCTTGTGGTGCGTGCTTGAGCTGCGCTCGCGGCGGACAACAGTACGGCGACGATAGTAGTCATCGTCGTCGCTGTAGTAGTCGTCATCCCTCCGCCGGCGCTCGTACCGCGAAACAGCATAGTCGCGGTCTCCTCGGTATGGGCCGACTTCCCTCCGCTCATGGCGATAGTAGTAATCCTCCTCATAAGGGTCACGCTCCCTTCGAACCATCTCACGATCCGGTTCTCTCTCCCGAAGGACCACGACGCCAGGCTGCTGGCGAGGGAGCACAATAGGGGCCGGAGGCGGAGCCTCCTGCACGATGATCTTTTGCGGCTCTGGGGCCTGCTGACGGATGATGACGGGCGCGGGAGGCGGCTCGTTGGGGGCGTAGTACTCCGTCTCCTTGCGATAGCGCTCGACTTCGTGGCCATGTTCGTCGTCGAATCGCTCCTCGACAACTTTCTTTTCCACCTTGATCTCGTCATCGTGACGGCCGTGCCGGGAGCGCCGGTCCCACTCGCGATCGTCTTCGTAAACGGCGACGCGGGACCGGTCTGGCTCACGACGCACGTCTCGCTCGACGTCGCGCTCGTAGAAGACGGTGCGCGCGCGGTCGCCGGCGTAGGGATCAAAGGCGGAGCGAGGGCGGTCGGGCGATAGCGGCGATCGCCGGTCGTCGAGGAAGTCGCCCGAGGTGCGGCCAGAGAAGCGCGAGCGGCGGTCATCGTCGACCTCGATCCTCTCGCTGCGCTCGTAGCGATCGCCGCCGCGGCTAGGCGTCACCTTGTATCTGGTGACGGTGGTGCTCCTGTACCGGTCGTCGTCGCTGTCGCTGTCGCGGTCCCGGTAGACGCGCGTGCTCCTGTAAGCGTCGCCCATGGCGTCGCTGTGCTCCTTTTGGAGTAGCTCTCAAAAGGTTTGATGGCGTGTCGGAAGACGGTGACCCGGGGTGATCCTTGGCAGCAGAATGAGTGACGCACAGGTGAAGAGGGAAAGCAAGTGAAGCAGGTGAGAAGTGGGATGGACGGTGGAATACGAATGGCTGGAGGGGGGGGATGGCTCGTCAGCGGGGCGGTCCTTGTCGGTGCGTCAGACGAGGGGGCCAGCAGCAGCAGTTGCAACAACAGGGCTGACAGAGGCCGAAAGCGGCATCGGATTACGGACTCGAGGCCCCGGGGGAGGCTGGCAATCGATTGCAAGCACAATAGAACGGGTGCCGGTTTGCCATCCGTGGGTCACGGCTGTTGGGCAGTGCCACCATCGCTGAGCAAGCAGGGCACCTCGTCAGTTTATGTCACACGTCAGGGCCTGTCGGGGCAAGCGAGGCGGGGTACCCGGCCGCTGGTGAGGGGCGGCGCCGCAGTCGAGGTACCGCGCGCAACCCAGAGTGGTCATCTGTCCAGCCGCAGCCTGAGACAAGGCCATGCACCCGCCGTGCCCTGTGACCAAGGCGGAGGCCGGCCTGCAGCCAGTTGTCGGCGGCAACAAGTCTCAGCCGCTCCGTCTCGCGCCCCGCTGCTGCGAGAGGCTTCCCTGCCCGCCTCGTGGCCCGTGGCCGGGGGTCCGCAGTTGGCCGCTCGCCTCATTCCAAGCCTCGGCGACAATGCATTGTTCGCAGTCGCGGCGACGTGCTTTCTCGATCGGGGGGAGACTCCAGCACGTAGGCACGAATGCTGTGGGGCTGTCATGCCCCGTACGCTGGACGGGGATCTCGTAGAGGTTACATATTCATGTACTTCGGGTACTGAGCTGTGCTGCTATGCCGTCATCCTCCTCCAAACGAGGCTTGCGTCTCTGCATTTGTGCATCATTTTGCAACACACTGCAGACTAAAGCGATCCGACTGTCGTTTGGGTAACGCGGGGACGACAACAGAAGAAGCTGTGAGGTAGCCTTTGATTCCCCGCCGCGTCCTAAACGCGTCGTCATTTCCAGCGGCTCGGGCCGCAACGGTGGGTTTACCCTGAGCCAAGTTGTGGCAATTAACTTTTCCCCATCCCTCAACGTCAGTGAACCTAACACTGCGATGCAGCAGCCGCAATGCGAAGACTGTCCCGCACAGGCTCGGCTAAATGTACCATAATGCCCACACGGCGTGGCTTAAGAGTACTCTTCTCACATTACGCGTCAAGGAACAAGATCGCGGGAGCACAATCCCACCAGTGCTTGTTTGTTCTGAATTGCGACATGACGAACTGCACGCAGGTCCTTGGCTGCGGAACCGGCGAGCACTTCCACGGGAAGAACAGCTCCCCTTGTATTGAGATTATCTACAAAGAGAGGAGTACGTATGACACTCTTATTGAATTGAGATTTTCTAAAAATGTGGTTGCCCACTGTTACACAATTCTCGTCCATGTTCCCGTGATTGACAGAGCGCGCCCTCACATAAGAGACTTGGGCGACTCGGCCCCCAATACCAGCACCATATCGGGATCACTCTTCTTCATCGCCCTCCGATATGCTTCCCGGCGACTGATGCGCCTGATATAGTCAAGCACGTTTGCATACTCAGCCAAGCTGTACGGCGAAAAATACCGCATTGTGGTGAGCGAAAACATCAGCATCACATCCGCAGCAGAAAATGCGCTGCCGGCAAGCCACTGGTTTTCGCATAGCCTCCTGTCCAGTGCTCCTAGAGCTCTATTAAGGCGATCTTTTGCGATGAAAGCTAATGGGCTGTCATCACCTAAGTTTGCCGAGCGCGCCACCATGGCGCGACTCAGGGCAGGTTGAAAGGTACCGTTGGTCCAATGCCACCAATACAGAAAGTCGGCGTAAGCCGGATCCGTGGGCTTCATAAACAGCCTGCCATCGGCGTATTTGTGTGCAATGTACTCAACGCACGCACCGCTCTCGGCCAGTGTCAAGTCGCCGTCCTGGATAACGGGCGCGGTACCGGCATGGTGTAGGGCCTTGTACTCAGGTGGCGCCAGAAGCGGTGCCCGCTTGTAAAGTTTGAGCTGGTACCCAACGCCTAGTTCCTCACACAGCCAGGGGATGCGCTCTGATTGCGAGACCTGAAGGTGGTGGATGATGAGGGTCATGGCTGAATCTAATGGGCCCGTGTGAACTGATACGTGCAGAAGGAGCTGTCGCCAAAACTGAAGTATTCGACTTCAATTGAAGAGGGGAGGAGAAGGGGCTGTCGCGAGTAACAGACGAATGCCAGGTCGCTGCATTAAAAGAACAGGAACGATCGAAAGGCGGACATGGCTTTAGGCTTTAGCGGGAGAATCGGCTTTAACGGACTGGAGAAACAGGGTGAGGGGCAGGGCCACCAACAACCCCCATGCGTCGACGGGTAAGCAGAATACATAGATCGCTTGCACGTGCCGTGAGTATTTCGGTGGGTGTTGTCAGAATTAAGTTGAATGCAAGAGCCAATCATGTCAGCTACCGGTCTGTGAGCTCCGCGAAGGTATCCCGCAACACTCTGCGTTCTTTCAGTATCCGGCGGAAAGTAGCCAACTAAAGTTTCGCTAGAGCAAAGTTGAAGTAAATGTACTTATATAACGATTGCAGTAAACTCGATCTGAAACTGTCGGAACGACTGGTCGCTCTAAATGTATAACGGCGCTTCAGGAGCCGCACAAGGACTCGATCTCGGCGACCCTTCCTGACTTTACCTCGGATGCATGATGACTCTGATGCATGAGTGCGCTTACCCCACTTTAAAAGAATACAATGCTGCCACTTCATTATGTGGCACATGCTTGATGGAAAGCCAAAGGGAGGCAGTCTTCTCTAGTTCCACATCCCAGCACCGATTCCTTGTTATCTGGATTCATTATGAATATCAAAGTCTCCCTGCGCTCAGCAAGACGGACATATTCTGCCGCATCGTACAACCTTCCCAGCTTCTCAAACAGGACGGTGGGTTGGCTGCCGCAGCGAGTAGTATCTATACTTGGCTGCGGTAGCAATTCGAGCCCGCTTCCCCCATATCAATAGCGGCACCGGAACCATGCAGAACAAGAAGGAAAGCACGCCAACCAAAATGAACATGTTCTGCATCCCCATGCCATCAAGCCATGGAGAGAGACAAAACAGGACAACCACTGAGACGGCGTTACGGACAAACACAACGGCCACGAGGGCATCTCCGATGATCTGCGTTGTGTCAGTCAAGTCTGGTTGTAAAGACCGATTTAAAATCAAAGAAAATGCTCACATTCTGATACGTATCCGTCAAATAGGCCAGCGAGACATCGAGACATACAGAAAATCCGCAAGCGAAGATGGCAATGCCCATGGCAAGCAGAATCCAGTTGGCGTTCTACGCAAAATGTTAGCTTCGGCTCATAATTTTCGCTCTTCCCTTGTCTCCAGTCAGCAGTCTGGGATCTTACATGTGCGAGGCCTATCCCAAACATGAGGATGCCCCCCGACACGAGCAGCGGGGCCCCGAGGAGCGCCAGCCACAGGCGCATCTCCGGCTCGTAGATGCCGCCGTTTCGCTTCGCCAAGGCGACGATCCAGCGGTCACTTATATATCCTGCCCCAAGCGCGCCGATGAGCTGGCCCACAAACGGCCACAGGTTGAGGAGGCCGATTTGGTCCGCGCTAAAGTTATATGGCGGGGCCACCATCTGGGTGGAGGATATGGAGATGAGCACCGAGAACCATGCCAGAACCGCGCCGAAGGTGACGGCTGTGTACGCCACGGCGGGGAACTCGAATAGTATTATAAAGGGCGTGATGAAGTGGTGCTTGATTGGCGCGCCTGTTCTGGTGATCAAGGCCAGACGTTTCCGCAGAGGTTTGCGGCTGCGCTGTGTGAGGATTGGTCGTGATGCCCGCGATGTTGTCTTGCTCATCTCCAAGGGGTCTAGCCCCTGTTTATTCTTGCTTTGAGCATCACCGAGACCTTCGAGCCCGTCCTCGGTGCTCTCGGTGCTAGTGGACACTTGATGTGCCATAGCCTGGCCCTCGCTGGTGGGGATGTACGTGGCCTCCTCGAAGAAAAACAGCACCAGAAACAGGGTAACTCCCAAGAAAATGGCATTCCAGAACCACATCATCCGCCAACCCTGAGAGTCGACAATGAACCCAGCCGCCACAGGGCTCAGGAAAGCGCCCGTTCCCTGCATGAACAAGAAGACGCCATTGACCTTGGCGTATTGGTGCACGAAGAACAGATCCGCGATGGTGATCTGCACAATGGTCTCGCTGATGGCACCACCGATGCCCATGACGAGGTTCGCAGCAATGTACTCCCCATTCGTTTTGACGAGCCCGGCCCAAATTGCCGACGCAAGCTGCACGACAACGCTGAAGAGGTAGATGGGCCGCCGCCCGTAGCGGTATGTAAGCGGAATGAGCGCCACGCAGCCGACGGCTAAGCCGGCGAAGTTGACTGCCGTCGCGATGGTCGAGATTTGGTAGGTCATACCCAAGTCCTCAACGAGCTGACCGTATGCCACTGAAGAGATGTCGAGAAGCGTGAAGGTGAAGAGCACATAGACGAGGACGATGCCGTAGTTGAGGCACTTGCGCCACATGGCCCAGTTCTAAACTCAAGATGTCAGTTACTGGAGTGCGAATTTCGCAGTCCCCAACGGCGGCACGCGGGACAGGGCTGGACTGACCAGAGGGTCGTCGGGGTCATCTGTTGGCTTCGGCTGCAGCACCAAAGTGCCAGACGAGGCTGTACAGACAGCGTTAGAAGAGGATCATGTTGTGTCCGACGTAAATGCCTGTGGCTTTCATACCTTCATTGAGCCTGACTGTGCCGGGCGGCATCTCATTGTCAGTTGTCATGGTGTTTGGAGATGCCATTTCAGCCGTCAATCGTTAACCTCCCTATTGTCTCAGGTTTTCGAGGAAATCCCCAGGCGTTATATACAGCCACCGCCCGGAAGAGTGAGTACGGCTGTTGGCGCTGTGATACGCCTCGCTTAGGCTGCGGCCCAAGCCATCGAGGAGTGCTCGACAGTGACGCCCTTTGCATGTTTCGTTACGTTTGCGCACCGACCAGAGGATGAGAGGTGGCCTGGGGGAATCCAATAGCGTGGCCTCCGTTGGCCAGGCCAAAACTGTGGGCAACAGGGCTGGACTGCGGCAGGGCTCCCCGAGGCGTCTGGGGTATCTCATGGTCCGCTCCAATCGCCCCACTTCCCCGTAGTGGAGGGCCGAACTGCCGGGATGGGATTCGCGATACGGAGAAACTAGCTTTCAGAGGCGTCTCACGCAGGTGGATCATGGCGCTGGAATCAAGCGGAATGTTCCGACATTCCGCCCACGGCGGGTTGGCTGTGCCGGGAGAGCCATGAATCATTTGGGAGGCGACCTACAGTCGGTGCTAGCATTTTGCATACTCTGTGCACTGCTTGACATGTATTAAAAAGGCACCGTATGTATCAGTGCTCCGTAGTTATATACGACTCTGTTGATCGGTACATGATACATGCCAAGATGGACAAGGACTTCAAATTTTGGGATGGGACTACGAATCCAAACAACTGCGTTTTCCATTTCGCCATATCGCGTCTGGGGTTTACTTGAAGCTCAGGTTCATGTCAGTTCGTTGAGTGGATCCAACTCCTTCTGATTGCAATCGGCCACATTCCGAGTGTAACCCATCTAGCCAACCTGGGGTGATCTCGGCTTGGACGACGGATTCCCACTTGTCTCTCCGGTATTCCGAGCTGCAATCGCTCCATGTCGGCCGACATGGTACGATCCCTGTTCGATCGCCATGGGCTCATCGCCCTCCCGCACGGTATCCCGCACGCTAGAACTGCGGCCACAGATAAAATGGAGCCGCGGTAGATGCCTAATACGTCCTCTGTCGCGACACGAGGCAGGACTTCTCGATCAGCACTAAAATAACCGCATCCGCCGCCACGTAATCTCTAATATCGACTGAATGACTTGAAAACTACATTTAAAGACGCGGCGTGCGATGGGAGAGAGACGGCTTCAAACCGAAGGCATCCTCTCCGATAGTTTGTTGTTTATGGAAAGACTATTCTTCAAGACCTACTGGGCTCAGACAGTGGCTATGACAGCCACATTGAGCGAGTTCAACATTCTCGGGATACCGGAGAGAGTCCCACAAAGGAGGGACCCTGGCTCAGAAGATCCACATCCGTATACTGATGCTCAGCAACCCTTCACGCTGCCCAACGAAGTAGCCCGGAATTGTTGAGTCTCGCACGATATGCTGTCGAAGCATTATGGAATTCCGGGGCTTTTAATGTCCTCAGCCATTTCAATAATTCACCGTTTACAGTGAAGTACTATGAGAGATTGAAGGCAATTTGGGATCGTTGATGACCGTAGAACAAGGCCATGCCGCTTATTCATATAAATTACGACGTAGATTTTTGCAACAAGAGATCACCGATTATTGTTTCCTACAGAGGATACTTTCTTCCCATGACACACATACATTTGGAAACAGCTTCGACCGCTTTGTCTGTGCATTTGCCGAACTGAAAGGCGTCTTCGAATATTTGAGAAGTTTCCCTTTGGAGGCGACATATCCAGTTCGTCCACGAAGCCAGGATTTATGACCGTGTAGCCACGAAGCTTGCAGAATCTCTAGCGAGTCGAGAAACGCGCTGCTCCAGGTAAGGGCCAGATGTCAAAGTTTGTGTATGGTCGCATTGTGCGTAGAAGGTAGCCAACATTATGCAGCGCTCCACCCAAGTCTAGAAGCGCCTCAATGGATGAACCCAACAAGTCTTTCACGATATGGCCTACAAGACGGCTCTTCGACTCATGTCTCAGAACCAGTCAGCAAGCTCCTCTACTACTATACGATGTATTGCCGCGTAGTTGTGATCATGCAATTGGATCTGACCAAGATGACTTGCAGTGACCGAATCCAGCAAGGCAAATGCGTATTCTGATGGTCAAGATGATTGTCCTGAATTGCCTACTAAAACTCGCACAATCACGTTTGACGCAACTGCAGACCATCACCCACCGAATAGCACGGCACTATACATCTCAGGGCCGCATGACCGTCATCAAGGTGAGAGAATCCACCGTCGCGATGTAGTTCAGTCTACATACAAGTCTTGACAGGCCACACTTTTGTCGAGCTGCGCAAATAAAAGACGACTAGCCGAGGCGGTAACTACCTACCCTTCTCTATACCTTCTCATACAGTCTCCAGTTAACACGACTCCATCAAACACTTCCATCAGCGAAGCCCCCCAGCCTGGCTGCTCCTCCTCTGGCTCGGCAATCAGTAAGATAAGCAACAAGCAAGAGGAAGCACTCAAAAATAGGAAGAAGACCAAGAAATTGATTGCCAAGGCTGGATGATGATGGGGGATCATCTGTTCTTGCAGCCACAGATACCACGTGTATGCCTGTGTACATCCAAGTGCCTGGTCTTCCCCCATATTTTGTGGTTTTTATATTGTTTTATCCGAGTTCTGTTCCGCACCCCAAAACGTTCCATAGAATCTCCAACATTCGCCATATTAACCAGCAGGGCACTGCCTGCCATCCGCCCAACCATATCTCTCTGTTTAGAAAATGACCCGATTGTGAGAGCTCCCATCGCCAGAAATTTTCGCGCAAGCGCCAGCAGCATAGGTGGTGCCCGATGAGCATTGGCTGTTGTCGGAAACGATCATGTTGCCGTTACATCCTCCGAAGCACTGAAGCTGCAGGGACCCTCCGGTCTGAGGCCCACAGGGTTGGTCCTGGCTACACTTGTGGAGTGTATAGCTCGAAAGTTCGCCAGTGCAGTCTTCGCTTTCGAAGACATTAACGTTGCATCCTGAATAGGCGACAGTGCCGGTAACGGCCAGGGCGAGCATGACAGTGGATTTGAACATGTTGATGACTGGATGTTTCAACCGGAGTCCAAAGCTTTGTGGAGTGTATAGGATGATAGTGGATATATCAGCTGAGCTGTCTGTTTGTTTGATGGTATGATCGAATGATGCTGGATTGAACAGCAAAAAGTTAAAGAACTCCGACACTTTATATATGCGAGACTCGGCCATTTCTTTTGCAATAGCAGACGAACGTATTAGCCCGAAAACAGATCAGCATTACCGTTTTAGCAGACACGGCCCTACAGCCCCTACCGCTTAATATAGCATCAAGTCATGAAATCTTCATATTACTTTACGTCGGTTTCAGCTCGGAACTTGCCCTATTGGAGCAGTGTGTGCAGATCACATCGAACCCATAGAATTTCGCTCATGCAAGGGCAGCTTACTATCAGCGTCAGAAGAAACTGTTGTTTTGGATGACGTCAGGATGCACGCATTCGGGCCCTATGCTCGACTACCGGCTTGCCGGCCAATATCGTTTTGAGACATCGCCGGTAGTTTGTCCTTACAGGGTCCCTTCCACAACTTCGCCGCAAAGAGCTACCGCTCCACCTGGAAAGAGGGTGGTCAGACTATCAGTACTACCTACGCGGATGCGGATGAGCGATACGGTGGAAAATCGTGGGTCGGGATGGATCACAAGCGGCAGGTAGTCGCAACGCATTGCATCGACGAGGCGCAGTCACAAGACTTGCAGCGCTTCCTCTATACAGCCCCACGGATGTCATCATTCCAATGCACCGGGCGTAAACTACTCAGAAACGCGCATTCTAAATCCATGGACGACGCATAACAAGTAGCAAGACCACTGGCGTGTAGCTTGTTTGGGTCACCTCCGAACAATTAGTGGCAATGCTATGATCCTTGGGATGGCCATTAATTGTTCCGCCAACCTGCTAGCATGGCATTTGTCCTACGATCGTTGCGAGTTTCCCCTTCGCTGCGTAGTAGAAATCTGCTGAGGATGCGGCTGTGCATTTGATCCATGCAGCCTGCGGCGTAGCAATACATGAGTCTGTTTTGGGTGGACTTTACCCTCTCCACTGACCATTCTTCGTCCTTTCCAACTTATTCAAAATGCCGTAAACCGCTGCAAACTTCGACGCCTGTTAACTTACCGCTTTGCTTGTTTGTCTTGTTTACCCACCCTGACCTTGACGACGAGCTTTGTCTTAATTGAATACAGTGGCTACCTCCTCTCCTACCTGGCTGCAGACCTGTCCTTGTGGTCCACCCGTACCAACTCTATGGGATAGAGTCAGCGGAAAGTGACAATAAACACATTTATGAGCGCTAGGACGTTATCAAAGTTAGCCTATAGACTTTTGCTTGGGCAGATATTTACACTCCTCTTGGCTATAGGGCAAGACAAAGCAACCCGAGAGCTCCCAGAGCCACAGGTGAGCAGCCCCTACGTAGAGCCAGAAGTGGTACCTACAAAAGCGGGGATGTATCCAGGAAGCAAAAGTCGGGATTCGTGAGGTATATCAGCCCAATATACAACACGAATCTCGACATCCAGAATTTCCTTCCTCAGTCATGTTCCTGAGCCGTCGCCGCTTTAACCTGAGCAGCGCCTGAGCAGTGCGTGAGTAGCGCCTGAGCCGGGCGAATGACCACAACACAAGTGGGGTGCCTGGTTTCCCACCCCCCCTCCATCCCATCCAGCTAACTACTTGGCACAAACAGCACTGTTTTGATTACCCGTAGATACATTTGCTACATCATCWTATGAAGTCATTGAGTCATCTGTATGACAGCAAGTGCACCATGGTTGAACTGAATTCTCATAAAATCTATGATGGTTGTGTTGTAACAATCAAAAAGTATGCTGCCTGGATATCTACACGTGGAATACTCGACCTCGCAGTGTAGACATGCGCCCCATATCCGGAGATAAAGGTCCATCTAGGAAGCGATTATATCACGCGGGCGGGTTTCAGATGTCACTGCTCCTGACTAGCCGGGCGGCAAAACGTAATTTGGTGTTGGCCGGTGACATGCGCTTTTCCTCTTATCGCTCATATGTCCGTGACCTCCACATGGGCCAAATCCAACTTCGTCCGGGCGTGACCAACGAGCTGAAAGAAATCCGAGGTCATGCAACGAGCAAGGCTAGGCAGATCAGCTGAGAAGTTAATCCTTGACCTCCCCGCCGGCAGTTTGATCATGTGGTTCCAAGCAGCTCGTTCAGCTCCACATCAAGGGCCGTTCATGATTACCAACTGGTTGATTCGCGGAGGTGCCGGTTTCATATTTTTAGAGACTTTCCCGAAATTTTCCTCGCATATGAGCTATCGATCGTATGCACACTTCCTTCCTGTTTTTAAAGATTCCGGAGGCATACATTGAAGATATGCACAGGGTCCAGTGCGGACGGACGAGCTCGCCAGTGAGGAAGCGGGTGCTCGACCCTCGTCAAGGCATGCATTGAGACGCGTGCTGGAGCCGAGCATGGACTCGACACCATTTGACGCAAGAGCCCTTTTCCAGTCAGCCTTGCTCATGTAGGGGAGCCGAAATTTGAGACGCTAGGCCTTCGATACGAGATAATTTGCAGGCTTTATTAGCTTCAGATTAATGAACTAGAGGACACAGCGTACTGGAAAGGATAACCCTCGAGCAAACGTAATGAAGGAAGGGGCCTTGCCGATACCTTGTACTACGTTCAGTGCACTATTTTTATATCTGGGGGCTGCTGACTCTTTGTTCCCGTCATAAGTACGATCCCTTTGTTGAAGCAACAATTACCAATAAGTAAGACTGCCATCAAATACGTACACGTATTGAAAAATTTCACTACTATGTGATTTCGACCGAGCTTCTATTCTGAATAGTTGCACTGAGACATAGTCGCGCTCGCTGCTCTCTGTTAATTATGTCTGGTTTTTGAGTGGGGGTGGAAGTAATGCAACAGTGAGAAAGATTTCAAGTGGGCTGCTGAGCTGAGAACGGGGACGCTGAGTATGGTGGTTTGTAAAAAGACTGGGTCTTATTGGTAGCGTCAGGTGCAATGCGACGGTAACATCATACGCTGACCGGGAGAGAGAGAAAGGATGAACTTAAGCTGGCAGCGTCTAGGATCGTATCGTGCGCCACTTGGAGCTTGGTCAAACATTTAAGCCAACCAGCACTTGTCACCTTTATACACTGGTCTCCGAGGTGTTGACACATTCAGGGAAACCCCATTAACCTTCCTACGAAAGAACAAAGCATCCTTCCAATCGTGATAAACGTCTTTACTAATGATGATTGGATGTGTAAAGCTCAAACCTGCGGTAGCCCACGTAGTGTACTAGGAGCTATCTATGTACGGGGAGGGCATTGGAAATGAGCTAACGTGACCTTCGTAGAACGCCCTATTGCCAACGTAAGCGGTCGCAATCTCAGGAGCTCTCGGCTGTGGCAATCGCCTATCTAACGGCAAAGATTGGTTTGGATAGACAGATGGCCCCCGGAGTTACCACTGGCGAAGTACGCTCAGGCTAGCGCACCCCGCTGGTCTCCCATGGAACAATGCTGGTGACAGCCGATTCCAGCAGCCCCGTTCCATCATCATACCGATGCGAATCGAACTTAAGCTGTCTCTCTGGCCTGTACCATGACACAGGTCCAGACCTAGGTGGGGATGTGTTGTAGTAACCCGTGCTACCGGCGAAGCGGTACGGTCGTTATGGAGAGCATCCACGTAAAGTTGGATGCTCTTGGAAAGGCCAAGAATTCTGAAGATGTAAAGTCATCAGCGTGATGCACACAAAGTCATGCTTGTAGCACGGGCGTAGTCACTCGCAGAACCCTACCGTACATTGATACTCAAGACAACCTATCCATTCCGTTGGTTGCAGAACCACCATTCACTACAGACAACAACGAGCACCAGGTAGGCCAGAAGCAGATGGACAGCACATCGTCGTATCGCGGGACGGATGAGATGATGGACCAATGTCTCATCAAAATGTGCGGTGGCGGATGGTCCGAGCTCAGACGGAGATGCAAAAGATCCAATATGTAATTGTAACAACTCAAACTGAGAAATGACGGCACATTCAATAGACCGAGAAGTGCGCAGACAGTGATTCAAATAAAGACCCAAGAAAGTCGCTGGGCACGCACCATGGATGGTCCGTACTTGGGTAACGGCCATGAGGGTGTAACTTAAGAGGACAGAACACAGCAGGCAAATGAGTCACCGCCTGCTACAATTGTCACCGCCTGCTACAATGGTCACCGTCTGCTACAATGGTCACCGCCTGCTACAATGGTCACCGCCTGCTACAATGGTCACCGCCTGCTACAATGGTCA